>JADBJO010006851.1:85000-120000 GCA_016801955.1 Conus betulinus
CTCTTTTCTGTGTCATGCTAATTGATGTGCCCACGAGATGGACTTTGAATTTTAGCAAACTCTCTCTCTCTCTTTCTCTCTCTCTCTCTCTCTCTCTCTCCTCTCTCTCTCTCTCTCACTCACTCACTCACTCACTCACTCTCTCTCTTTCTCTCTTATACAGACATATACTAAATAGTTAAATAGGTGAAAGAAAGAGGGAAAGAAATGAAGGAGGAAACAGAGGACACAAAACAGGACGAGATGAAATGACAGAAATATACAGCACTCACCAAAGTCTCAGGCAAGAACGGCCAACCATCTCTAGTACTTACTCATTCACGACCAACTGCTACAGAAACACTGAAGCCAAGATAAGGCGATGTAACATGTCCTGTGTCCACGGTCTCTAAGGACCAAAGATTGTCAACGCATAGTTTTCCTACCATTGCTTCCAGAGAGAGAATATCTGTCCGTCTCACCCACCCCTTAACCCTCTCTCCTACTATGTAACCCTCTCTCCTACTATGACCACACTCCACTCCCCCTCCGAAGTCTCAATGGAACTGACTGACCACACTCCTCCGTCCTCCGTGCCCCTAATGTGCAAAATGCTACAGAACTGTAGAAACCTTATTGTCAGGAAATGACCATATTTGCTGTTTGATACTTTTAATACAGGCTGTCCATTAGGTTCCTTTGTGTAATAGCTGCAAGAATGCTACAGAGAGAGAGAACTGTAATTTATCAGTGGCTACAGAACTATTTCGCGAGTTACTGGCCCTTAAAAGGCACTGTTCGTTGGGTGGGCCGCTAATCATAGAGAAAGTTTGGCTACAGAACTATTCCTCAGTTTGCATGGAAGCAACGAAAACAATTGTTAGCTGCTTTTGCCCGCTGATCATGTTGGACGTAGGCTGGAAATTTGGTAAGTGTGTTTTCCCCTAACCGTGAAGCCCCCGTGTCCGACCTGACCTCATGGTATCCGAGTGCCTGGGTGCAGCTCAAACAACCCGATAAATATTGAGTGGCTGACGTAGGGGATAGACAAGTGTGCTGGCATTGCCAAGCAGGTGTTGGTGCAGCACGAACGCAGCCACTGTCTCTGACTGGTGGGAGGGGTTTGGGGTGAGCTGTCCACGTGTCTCAACCTGCTGGAGTGAAAGTATTGAGGTGGTGACGACGACTTGGTTTTTTCTGTCGTGTGTGCCCTGCCAAGCAACCTACCTCGAGGTGCAGCGACGTGTGTTCTGTTTGTGTGGGACTGCTTTCGCCGTGACCAAAGTCTCTGACTCGTTGGGTGTGTGCACTGCTGGGGTGTCGGGTGCAGGAACTGCCACTGGTCTCTATGTGAAGCTGGGTGATTGAGGGCCGGACGCGCCGAGTGAAGGATAGTGACCAAGTGACAATATAGTACCTGGTGACGACGGACTTGTGTTTTTTCTGCTGAGTGGCAGTCCCTGGAAAGACTCCACGAACCTACCTCCATGAGCAGTATTTTCGATTTCCGTCATGTCGACGTGTGTTCTGTTGTGTGGGAGTCCCTCAAAGGACTCCACGCCTGCTTTCGTGTTCGTGACTACTGTTCTATGTGAAGACTGCGTGAAACGTCGGGCCGGACGCGGCCAAGTGACCATCCGGAACAGTACCTAGTGACAATATAGAGTACCTAGTGTTAATGCGCACTCTTAATGGCGGTGGCATGAATTAACATTTCTGCTTGTTCTTGTTATGTAATAATATGTATTTGTTATGATTTGATGGTTCAGGCAGCAAAAAGAATAAAAAAACGTAGACACTTACTTGTTGCCTGGCTATTTATGTTCGTGTGGCGTGGGTGTGTATAGGGAAAAGTCGTACACGCATCCAAACGTTCCTTCAGGAAAGAGTCAGACGCGTAGCACACGCACCGCACACATCCGTAACAGTAATCTAACACACAACGTTAAAGTCTAAAATAACATTGAGGTCTTCACTAGAGATCTCAATTTAAATACTTCGGTATGAAGTGGGAATTTCATCATGCCACCTTGACAGTGATAAATAGACATTCATCTTTTGAAGTGGGAATCATGGGGATGCCACCATTGAGCTCTTTGATATGCCACGTTCTCTTCCTTATCACGTTTTATCTGCAGCTTTCGTGGACCGGTGTCGTATAATATCTGGGAACCGCGATTTTGGGAACGCGTTCCCAGATTTCCTGAACTTCCAATCGTGATATCTGGGAGCGCGTTCCCAGATATCATCACTGGGAATGCGTGCAGATTTCACAAGCGACCAAAGATTACCATGCTTAGTGTTTCTACTCTCGTCTACTGTTGTTTTCTCTTTTGCCATTGTGAAAACCATTCTCACGGGCCTTTTTTGTGGGGAACGCGTTCCCAAAAAAACTTTGATATTTTTTCCCTGATCTCCCAGATTTTCATGACACTCTCGTCTACTGTTGTTTTTCTGTTTGCCATTGTAAACCATTCTCACTGCAGTTTTCCCTCTTGCTTGCCGTAGATTTGCTATTAGCGGGGGAATAACCCACACTCTCTCCAAAGTAAGCACTGGTTGTCTGTTATGCTTTATTTGTTTGCCCATTTGACTTTCTATGTCTTTTTTTCCATACTTGTCTTTTCCTTTCCATCCATGACCCAGCCAATGAGTGGAATGACTGGCATTCTCATTATGGCTTCGTCTTATCTGCCTACAGGATGTTGAAGTTTTTAGCTACCATGTTTTTAACTGTGCGTTGATTTAGTTGCCGGGTTGTTCCTTGTTGCTGTTTTTGTTTTCGGGATGTAAACATGCCGTAACATTCTTTCCATATGAGTCTGACAGCACTGAAAAGGCCCTGTGTGATTGACTGGATAATGTTCACAAAACTATAATGATAAAAACTAAATCCCAATCTGTTGCAGCAATTCTGCAAGAGTTCAGGCAGACACTTGAAATTGAAAACAAAAACCTCGACCATGGGCCAGAACTCATGGAGATGCTATTTCGGTCTATAGACATGACTTAACCCAAATAATCAATCAAAGAAATGCATATAAACAAACTGTAGCTGCAATTTAGCTTATGTGGTTACACATGTGTCCACAAGAAGTCAGCACTAAATATTGTGAGTTCTAGAGCCCAGGACAGTATACACTACATCACGGCGGCTGTCAACGTGCCAGACCACAGTCCAGCCATCGTGTATGTAATCTGCAGAACAACGGATGACCACGTCTTCGTGAACAGTCATCGTCTGGCAAATCCGCCATGAATTAGTCACACTGTGGACGATCCGTTTTGCTCATGATTCATTGCTGAGACCCTTTCATCCTCTCTCTAAACAATCCACGGGGGACGACGAAGCGGATATTGATTAATGACTGAGTGAATTTCCAGTGTTGTCGATCCTCCTACTCAGCTTCGCCAAGAGTAAGATCTCTCTCTCTCTCTCTCTCTCTCTCTCCTCTCTCTCTCTCTCTCTCTCTCTCTCTCTCCTCTCTCTCTCTCTCTTCTCTCTCTCTCTCTCTCTCTCCCCCCCCCCCCCCCCCTGCGTGTGTCTATGGCTGTGTCTGTGACATTTCTTTGACTCTCTGGTATTTCTGTCGTGGAATAATTGAATTGTGCTGTAAAAGGTCAAGAGCGTTGTGTTGGTCTTTCGGGTCTCAGAGCAGTCAAAATTGTGGCTATCCAGAGATTTCTCCTCCCTAATTCACCCTCACTTTTGTAAAACTGATATGATTGACGCAGAAGACAGGAAGAGAGAGAGAGAGAGAGAGAGAGAGAGAGAGAGAGAGAGAGAGAGAGAGAGAGAGAGAGACAGACAGACAGACAGACTGTGTGACAGTCATACTGACAGATAGACAGGCACACTGTCTATGTGCGTGCGTGTGCGTGTGTGTGCGCGCGCGCGCGCGCGCGCGCGTGTGTGTGTGTGTGTGTGTGTGTGTGTGTGTGTGTGTGTGTGTGTGTGTGTGTGTGTGTTTTGTTTTTATTTTGATTGCGGTCATTGTTACTCATTCAGATTTATGGAAACAGACACAAGAGAATGTGATGTAATTTCGTTAATATTCCTTACATAAGTTGTACAGATACATATCGACATTCATTGTTAAAGATGGAGAAAATGTAAGTATAGACGCAGTGAATTATCTGGACCATAATTTTTTTTTTATTGTTGAAATTACGGAATACGGTCCATATAAAGCATAGCATTTCGCGATAAAGCTCCTAGGAGACTCTTATAGAGATGAGAAGTCAGATTTCCGGTGGTCAACAGCAGTCAATTGCGTTCTAGTCCAAGATTGTATTCTGAATTTGCACCCTGAACAATGTTATGATAACTATCGTTCCCTTGTTCGCATTGGTAAAATGAGAGTCCTGGAGGGTTTCCGCTGGGTGAGAGAGAGAGAGAGAGAGAGAGAGAGAGAGAGAGAGAGAGAGAGAGAGAGAGAGATGGTCAGAAATTTGGCAAATGTACAGCAGAAAATTGCACATACATCGTGCCATTTTTATTGCTATATTTCTGTTCCTCATCTTCTTTTCCTCCGGTCTCGAAGACATACAGGCTGGACATATTCGAACGAATATTTCATGACGTCAGTTTTGTGTACGATGTATCCCTCTTCCCATGTTCTCTCTCTCTCTCTCTCTCTCTCTCTCTCTCTCTCTCTCTCTCTCTCTCTCTCTCTCTCTCTCTCTCTCTCTCTCTCTCTCAACGAAAGCATATACTCAGCGGAAATTCCAAACTCCCCGCTAACATGTTATCAACTATAGATGCCCCAGAATCGTGTGATTCGTGAGGCAGGCAAAGCAAGCCAGCGTTTTGCTGTCGGCAGCCAGACAAATGGTTTTTCACTCCCTCCGCTGCCTGCTGCATGGAAGTCCCTGCTGACTGTCTGGCGCGAGCTCATCTCTGGCCGTCCATTCTTTTCACGGCCGTTCAGATATCACTCGCTGAAGGAGCTGCAGCTCCTGCAACCCGTAACACTGCCGTGAAAATTAATGGCAGAACGTAAGGCGAGATCCAGGACCAGTCAAGGTTGAGGATGGCGTGTTGTTCCCTAAGGATGGGAGAAACCTCTTTCATTGGGTACCATCTGAACCAACCTCACTCATCCGCTGCTGAAGGTCTAGCTGACCTGCTGATTACTGACACTTTTAACTTCATCAGTGATGAGGTGCGAAGAGTCAACAAAACTATGAAGAACTAACGTTAGTGGACAGATGTGAGTGGAATCATCACTGCGTTGTTGAAGTCGAGTGGGTATTGTTGTGGCGCGCGTGGATCGCAGACTGTACAAGCAGTTGAGGAACTCTGAGAAAGTACTGGAAGACCAGAGAAATGTTTATCATTTACCCGCTAAAGAAACGTATCGGCCATCTGGCAGAATGTGACTCTGCAGAGGAGTTCTTGTCCATTCCAGATATGATTTATCGCCTGTGGATTTTGAGCAGAACGCGACACGAGAGAGATAAAGAACTCCGAGGGCCAAAAAAAAAGAAAAAGAAATATCCAGAAATCTCGCCCAACTGGCCTGGCTCTGAACAAACTTTTTTTTTTATTTATTTTCATTTTTATTTATTTTTATCTTTTTATTATTTATTATTTTTTTTTTTTTGGGGGGGGGGGGGGGGGGGGGGGGGGGGACATAAAGACTGACAACTTCGGGTTCTTCTTGTCGTACACACCCCAAAATTTCTCGAAAAACGCTTTTGACACCTATTTATAAACCATTATTACACATTTTATAGTTACATGGCTCACCAAAGTCATCTCCCTCATCGGAAAAAAAAAGCTACAAGAATTTGAAGAAACTGTCTGATTTGATTGGCAGATGTGTATTAGGATTGCATGCTGTCCCTCCTCCCCCTCCTTCGACCTTCTTTTCGCCGCCCTCTTCTATTCGCTGACCATTGACTACATGCAAAAGAGGCACCCATGGAAAAGGCATCGACTGGAACATTGAACAGTGCTTGTCTAACGTTGACCTTGCCGGCAATTTTGCATGGTTAGCGTGCAACCTTCATGTTCTTCACGCACCTGCCACGAACATCGGCAAAACTGCAAGAAGCTCTGACTTCTCAGTCCGCAACCAAAAGACCAAGAACATGCTGACCGGAAAACGCACTCCTCCATTCAGTTTGTCCACCGATCAAAATAGATGGAAGAGATTTTTTTTTTTTTATATACCTCGGCATCGCTATCAAAAACAATGGAGTCATTAAAAACAATAAATGAACCACCGAGTCAATAAGCACGAGTTGCTTTCAACGTAACTCTCGAAAATCTGGAATGAGAGGAAACTATTGCTGGTCGATAAATTGTAGTTATCCTGGTCTTACGTTCTGTTTACCCCCTTTTCATGTAGTAGCCGCGAGGACTGCCAATTGTAGAAACCGGACATTTTCGACATATAAGAAAAACAAGACTTACAGACAGTACGATGAAGTGACTCCATCCACGGCAATGAGATCTGGAGCCAGGCCACTCCAACTGTGGTATCACCACAGTGTGTGGACACAGCCTGCACTGGTTAAGCCTTTTTTTTTCGTGACTGCCGTCTTCAAGGTATGCATCATTTATACTATGTCTCAGAGATCTCAATGGTATCTTCTTTTACGTGTGTATTCATCCTCTTAGGCCATCTGAAACCCTTTCAAAATGAGGAAGATAGAAGGTGAAGTTGGAGAGGAGACAAAAGGATAAAGAGTCTACACACATCCCCCCGAATTGAAAAATGACGTGTAAACTTCCCGAACCCCAGATTCCACACGTCCATGTCCACATTGCAGCAATTCAATGTTCGTCACACAATCAGAAAAAAGGCAAGGAAACAAAGAGAAACTATTTGTTTGTGGGAATATTCACAAGCTCCAAGGACCATTGATTTGTCTGCACATGTTTACTTTCTGCTGCCACGCTTTATACGATTTCCCCTCCGGCCATTGAGGTACCTAAGTGAATGTGACGGAGGCTGAAGGCTAGTTTTCTCTGCCAGCCAGATCCAAGTTGTTTATTGTTTCCTTTCAAAATTATTTAGATTTGAAAAAGTAGGTAATTGCATCAAGCCCTTTTCTTCTTCTTCTTCTTCTTCTTTTTTCTTTTTTTTCTTTTTCTTTTTTTTTGTTGTTGTTTGTTGTTGTTTTTGTTTTTTGGTGGTTTTTATATTGAGAAATGCCGATTAATTTGCAGATCTCGGCCAACATTCTGTAAAAGAAAACAGTAAACTTTTCAAAGTTAACTTTGAGCACACAAGTGTGTGTGTGTGTGTGTGTGTGTGTTGTGTGCGTGTGCGTGTGTGTGTGTGTGTGTGGGTGTGTGTGTGTGTGTGTGTGTGTGTGTGTGTGTGTGTGAGTGTTAATCTGACAATAATTGGTTGTGTCGTGTGTGTGTGCGTGCGTGTGTGTGTGTGTAGGTGTGGGAGCGCGCGTGCGAGAGAGAGAGCGAGAGTGAGAGAGAGAGTGAGAGTAGGGAGAGAGAGAGAGAGAGAGAGAGAGAGATTTGTTTGAGAACGCAACCAATGACATACAGAAAAAAGGTCAAGAGTCACCAAGGCATTAATCTTGGGAATGAACAAAAAAAATCATAAAGGGACAGGAGAGGGGAAAAGAAAGATAATTCCGTCTATGTTTTTGTTTACATCCATGTAGGCAAGACACCAAAACAAGAACTGGCTTCTGTCTTGCATTGACAAAAAAAAAAAAAACCGACAGCTACACTAACTGCATGGATAGTCCATTGACAACTTTATCTGTAGGTGGCGCGTGCAGGGAACGACCCATGGCTGATCAATTCTCAGACTGTCCGTCTTTGTTTTCTACACTGTCATGTCTGCTACTGCTGGTTTCTCATCAGAAGTGGAAGTTGCACGCATGCATTAAAGTCTCTCTCTCTCTCTCTCTCCTCTCTCTCTCTCTCTCTCTCTCTCTCTCTCTCTCTCCTCTCTCTCTCTGAATTCACCTCGCCTGCATTGAGATGATGGGATTTACACTTTGCCCGTCATACCAGCGAAAGCTTCACGGCATGAGAGATCAATGTCAGGCAGGGAAAGGATATGAGAAATCACCCTTAATGCTTTTTGTGCCCTTACTACATCATCTGCGACACTAAGTAGGTGGTAGTTTTTTGTTCTCTCTCTCTTTTTGTTCCAGAGGATTTTTGTTCTTCATTTTCTGTCCCCATCCTTCTGTGCTAGGGTGGTAAATTTCGTTCAAAGGTCAGGCGTTGGTTTGGCTGTTTTGGGGTTGACTGCTCCTTTCTACCATGTGTCAGTCTAAAGCAACATCGCTGTCCATCCAGAGACCTTTTGCCGTGCATCACGGTGCGGTGAAAATACAATTTATCGATGTTATATTTTTCCTTCCTTTCAGCGTAAGCGCAGTAGTAGTANTGTGTCTTCCTTTCTGTCTCTGTCTGTGCCACTCCCCCCCCACCCCTCTCTCTCTCTCTCTCTGCTACAACGCGTGCACACACACACACACACACACACCACACACACACACACACACACACACACACCCACACACACACACACTCACTTACTCTCTCACTCTCTTGCTCACATACATGCAGGCTCGTGCACTTGGAGAGAGAGAGAGACCGAGAGAGAGTCAGAGTCAAATTCGAGCTCGAAGCTTTTAATTCAATCACATCTATATCGGAAACACACTTTTTACATGTTTAAAAACACAAGTGCTATACCATTCGACCACAACCAAAGATGAAAACAGCCAGTATTGGTTGGAGCAGCCATTCATACTACATCTTATATGTCGTAAACAATGCGATATGTTGTTGTTTCCGTCTAAACATCCAGACAAGCATGCAGTTTCATTCGTAACGTTTGATGGAATGCACCTACATATACAGCGAGGAGGAAACAAGCTTCCCAGATTAGGCGTTGCGGGCAACGATGACGTGAAAGTTGTCCTGTGCAGCATCACACGTTCAACATACACGTAACTGTTTGATAATCACGATGTCAACTGCAATTCGAATCTCTTTTTTATTTTTAAGAACAATGTCCGCCAAACATGAACAAACGAATCACAAGACAAAACACATCGCGTTTCGACCTCTCAGGCAAGATAAAGAACATCAGGACAACAAAAAGAACGGGCAATCGCTTATGCCATCGAATTCGGCGCAAGATGGGTGTTAAACGAAACCTTTCATGAGGTAAGTGAAACTTAAGAGATACGTTCTTCATTCTTGTTGACCTGTGTGCTATAGTGCCCGAAGAAGACCTAAGAGGACGCAACGCGTCATGTTTTGTCTTGTGATTGGTTCGTTCATGTTTGGCAGACACAGAACTTACAGGTTTTTCATATTTGTTTAGATTTCTGCCTGCAGTGGCCTCATTATGCATGTGACTGTACATTCATTCATTCATTTATCCGTAGACTGAATGTAAATGAAGTATATTGCTCTTGGCCTCTAAGAGGAAAAGCAAGTAAGCTTCAAATCAGGGATCCACCTAAAAAGTTTTCTCATGTTGCATTGGTTTCCTTCAAATAGTCTGCTATGTCTGCTCTCCCTCTCTCTCTCTCTCTCTCTCTCTGTGTGTGTGTGTGTTGTGTGTGTGTGTGTGTTTGTGTGTGTGTGTGTGTGTGTGTGTTGTTTGTGTTCATGCAAGTCGGACAAAACAAATATTGACAAAAAGAAATATCAACAACGAAAAATTCAACTAAGCTGACCATAAGCTCGCCAAATTAGTCAGCGAACATTCAGAAAAACTTCCGATGCTTCTGGACTCCATTCATTATCTCAACTTTTCGACGGAAATGTTTTCCACAGGTTGACGAAATCTATGTCTTGTTTGTTGTCCGCGACAAGGAGTTACCGTGTCTTACTCGACGAGTCTTGTAATATCCATTGTGCACTCACGCATTCTGGAAGTGTTAAACGAATGCATTCAAACAAACAGGACGCAGTTTTCAGAAATTTGAAATATGGAAACCTTTCAAAGTTACTATTTCAATCATAAATCTCCTTTCACTGTTTTTGTTTGTTTGTTTGTTTGTTTTGATTTCACTGTTTCATATTTGATATCTTTTTTCCTTTTTTTTTTTTTTTTTTTTTTTTTTTTTTTTGTCACGACGCTCCGGTTCTGCCTGAGCCCATGTTTCAATACTTTAAATGCATTTGTTTTTTGTTTGTGCGGTAAGCTCTAATCAGTGTACTATTTCCATGGGCACAACTTGCTCATGACAAAAGGATAAAATGTGTCACAGGAATATGACGTAAAAATGTCCGTGACTGCGTCTGGTTCAAAGGACTGTACGTCACAATTCTAGCAAACAGCTGCCATCATGAAAATATTGGTGTGGTCGACTGTTATATTCCAAGTAATCATAGCCATGATACTGGCTAGAAACAGTAAGTCTGGTATCAAATGGGTAGAAAATCATAGAACTGGACAACTATAGACCCACTCCGCGGTACCAAATGTTGTTTAAAACCAGCGGACTCAGTGTGCCAGAGTGTGCTCAGAAATGTTCAAGCAATTCCAGCTGTTGGTCTTTTTTCTCTAATCCCAGTAACAGGTAAGCAGTGTTTTTGTTTGTTTGTTTTTTTCTTTTCTTTTCTTTTTTTTTTTTCACGGCATATGCGAAGAAGCTTTCTGTCCATCTAGAAACAGGTTGATCTGTCTACCTCCCTAACAATAAATGCTCCGGGGATGAAAGGAAACTGAAACGGTAGCCAGAGATTTCTGTACAAATTTAAAACAACAACAACAAACAAACAAACAACAAAAAGCAGCAAAAAGCAAAACAAGCACAGACCAAAAATCTTCAACATTTCGATCACAGATCGTCTTAAGGACTAATAACAGTAAACGAAAGAAAAATAAATACGTGTAAGCAATGACGTATGAAAACATATACGTAAATTGACGAATACGTGTGCGCGCGCGCGCGCGCGTGTGTGTGTGTGTCTGTGTTCTTCAGTTTTAACGTCCTTCCACTAAAAGTGATTCAGACAAATATGTGTGTGTGTGTGTGTGCGCGCGCGCGCGCGCACTTGCGTGCGTTAATGCGTGCGGGCGCACGCGCACGTGCGTTTTGTATGTGTGTGGTGTGTATGTATGTGTGTGTGTGTGTGTGTGTGTTGGGGAAAAGGAAAAAAAGAGAAGCAGATAGAGGGAACAGGCAAACAGAGAGAGAGAGAGAGGGGGGGAGTCTTAGGCTTGGATGGTGGCGCTTGAGGGTGTGTATAAAGAAAAACAAAAGAAAAAAAGACACGGGAGTGAGAGGTGTGTATGGGAATGGGGGGTTAGGCGGAATTTCCTATAGAAAATAGGTGTGTATGGACTGTCAAACAAGTGCAGGAATCAAGGATCACCCTTTCGCCTCGACACACCACAATCCCTGATGGACTCATCCCACCATTTTTTATATTTACATCCCATGAACACAGATAACATATATATAATAACCATTTAGTGTATAAATTATGCAGACCAAACACCCACTCTCCACCATCCAGCTATGCGTAGTCATAGACACATGCACATGTGGACAATCCACATGCACCTTTTTTTATATAGGAGTTTCCACCCCCACCCACCCCAACCCCATCCCTTCACACAGCCCTCACTCCCGTGTGTGTGTGTGTGTTGTGTGTGTGTGTGTGTGTGTGATTTCTCCTCACCACACACACACCACACCCACACACACACACACACACACACACACACACACACACACCAAGCGCCCACTTCCAAGCATAAGATACTCCTTTACCACTCTCTCCCCTTCGTTTAATCCATATCTATTTCTGTTTTGCCTTTTCCCTCTATCTGCCTCTCTTTTTCCTTTTCCCCATCACGCACACGTTCACACACACACACACACACACACACACACCACACACACACAACACACACACACACGCACGCACACACACCCACAGGCGCGCACACGCGCGCATGCACACACACACACACCAATACACACACACACGCACCCATGCACCCGTTGCGCGGCGCATGCACGCACACACACACACAAACGCACACAGGCACGTACGCACGCATACACGCACGCACAAACCACACACACACAACACACACACACACACACACACACACACACACACACACACACACAAATACACACACTCGTCCGTTCACGTAGTTGTTTTCATACTTCGCTGCTTGTACATATTTATTTGCCTTTCATTTAACGTCATCAGTCCTGAAGACGGCAGCTCTCCTGGGGTGACCGTTTATTTCTGCCAGGATTTAAAAAACGTTCATGGCCACCAAAGCTATATATACACAGGAAAGAGAAGAAAATTGGGTTCCGACCCTTCCAGGGACACGGACTCAGACTCGGACACTGAAGTCCAGAAAACAATAGGTACTTGGCGCTCTTGGCTGATAATCCAGTCGGCGGATAGCGAGCAACCCTTACCAAGTTGAGTCCTTTTGCTGTTGTAAAGGGGCTAAAACGTCTTGTAGGCGCAGAGCCGAAATCAGTGAAGAGGTTGAGGGATGGTTCCCTGCTCGTGCAGGTTGACCGAAAAGTCAACTCGGAGAACTTATTGAGATCAGAAAGTCTTGTAAATTATCCGATCCAGATGTCCCCTCACAAAAGTCTAAACTCCTCGAAAGGTGTCATTCGTTGCCGAGAGTTGTTTGAAATATCTGAGGGAGGCTGAGTTGGCTGATCAAGGAGTGGTAGAGGTCAGGAGGGCGACTTTCCGAAAAAGGTGCGGTAAGAAAACCAACCAACTCTGTTCCTCACCTTTGTCAAGCTGACTCTCCCAGAGTCCATAAAGGTGGGGTACCTGAGTGAAAGTAGCCCTGTATGTGCCATCCCCACTGAGGTGCTTCAGATGCCAACGGTTTTGCCAAGTCAAAGAGAAATGCTCGGGAGAGGTGTGTGCCACCTGCAGCAAAGCAGTTCATGATGGTGGATGCGAATCCACGAAATTCGTGAACTGTGATGGTAACCCCCCTTTCTTTTCAAAAGACTGCCATGTTTGGCGAGTAGGAAGCGAAATCCAGAGCGTAAAACACAGAAAAAAGAGTCCGTTCTTCGAAGCCACAAAGTTGGTGCAGGAGCAGAAGGGAACCCCGCTCCTTTTTTCGACAGTGGTCAAAAAATCGCTTAGAACACCTCAGGTAGAAGCCAGCGTTCAGGCAGACCCATGTGGTCTTGAACCACTGAAATCTCTTCCGGCTTCGAAAACATTGCAAGAAAACACGGCCGTTGGTGGGGGCTTTAAACCCACCAAAGTATGCACCTCCAGTGCATCCACTAAGCCTGCAGCTGTGCGGGCTGCCCAGCAAGGGGTTCGCCCCGAGACGGCCCCCAAGCCGACTCTACCTCCCAAGGGAGGTGCCCCGACATTGGCTTCCAGCAAAGTGGTGTTGGTGGAGTGCAGGGGAAAGACTCCACCAATGCCATCAAGACCATTGGGTTCTTCCCCTCCAGGGAAGAAGAAACTTCCTATTCCACCAGACAGGCTTAAAAGCAGAGAGCTCAAACTGCAAAATGCGTTTGAAGCTCTGTATGACGAAGAGGAAGAGGACGTAGATATGGATGATTTAAGTCCTCATCCACAATGGATACAGTCTTGCAATGGAATATCAGGGGACTGTCTTCCAAATATGAAGAACTGCAGCTCTTGTGCCGTGAGGCTAGGCCGATGCTAGTTTCACTGCAAAGAAACTCTTGTGAAGTCTGACAAAACTTTCACACTTTCTGGCTGCAGCTTTCTAAACCAGCCTGCACAATCTGTTGAACATGGCGTTTCTGGTGGGGTAGCCTTATTCATTCACAACTCAGTTCTGTACAGCCCAGTTGCTCTCCAGACTCTGCTTCAGGAAGTGGCAGCTCGGGTTACTCTCCGCAAAACAATCACTATCTGTAGTCAGTACCTATCTCCAAATATCTGTGTCACCAAACGGGACCTCATTTTTGCTCTTGGAGCAGCTTCCTAGACCCTCCCTGCTGATGGGCGATCTGAATGGTCACTCTCCTCTATGGGAAAGTGCAAGATTTTCACCAAGGGGTCTGCTTTTAGAGGAAGCGTTTCCAGAGCTTGATTTGTCTGTTTTGAATGGGAAATCGCCAACTTACTTTCACTTCTCTTATGGTACCGCATCTTGTCTGGATCTTTCTGTGTGCGACCCATCTTTGTTTCTGGATTTTGTTTGGGAGGTTGATGAGGACCTGCATGGTAGCAACCACTTTCCTGTGTTGCTTCGGTATACGAATGCAAAGACTGAGTCCTTACCTGAATGCCTCGATTTCAACCAAGCGGATTGGGACCTCTTTACCGCTAGGTTTCTTAAGGATCTGCAAGAGGACAAGATCCTGCAAAGTGAAGACCCGGCAGGAAATTTTTCAGATCTCATACTGAACTGCGCAGAGTCAGCCATTCCCACATCTTCCAAGAAGCCCCTAATGCCAAAAATTCCTTGGTTCAACTTTGAATGCAAGGAGATCAACAAAGCCTGCAAAAGAGCTCAACGTCGGGTCTCCAGCACACCATCGATGCCCAACGTCCGAGCGCATCAGAAACTGAGGGCCGAATCCCAAACACATTTATAAAACCAGTAAACGTTTATCTTGGAAACAATTTTGCTCAAGTCTCGCATCCAAAACAGCAAAGAAAAAAAGTGTGGAAATTCATCAAGAAAATTAAACTGTAGAACACCTGCCCCACTGTGAACCATCTCAAGTTTTCTGACTCTTTAATAACAGAGAAAAAAGCGGTTGCCAATCTGCTTGCTTCAACTATTGAAAGGAATTCCTCCTCTTCTATTAAATCAGCCAGTTTTGTCAAAAACAAAGCCCTCAAAGAAAAATCACCCTGCAACTTTTCCTCGGACAACATGGAGGACTACAATCTTCTTTTCACTTTAAACGAATTGAAATCCGCCTTACTTTCTTGCAGCGATTCCCCTCCGGGTATAGATGAAATCCATTATAATCTTTTGAAACATCTTCCGCAAAAAGGTCTGAACATCCTGCTACATGTATACAATCATGTATGGCCTACTGGATTATTTCCACCTTCTTGACGAAAAGTCCTCAGCATTCCTATTCCCAAACCTGGAAAATATCTTTCTAATCCATCAAAACTAACGCCCGATAGCTTTGACCAGCTGTGTGTGCAAACTGATGGAGAAAATAGTCAGTGCTAGACTCATGTGGAAAACTCGAAAACCGACGGCCTTCTTGCGAAAGAACAGTGTGGTTTCCGCAAAACATCGAACTACAGTTAACCATTTGATCCGTCTTGAATCTACGCTTTGGAACGCCTTTCTAAACAAACACGCAGTGGCTATTTTTCTTCGACTTGGAGAAGGCCGACGATACCACCTGGAAATCTGGAACACTTCATGATCTCCAGGATCTTGGTTTCCGGGGTCTTCTTCCACTTTTTATTCAAAAGTTTTTGGCAGAACGACAGTTTCAGTCCGGGTTGGCACCGCTCTCTCTGATGTTCACGTGCAGGAGTTGGGTGTGTTCCACAAGGGAGCATACTGTCTCCCGCCCTCTGCATCAAGATCAACAACATTGTCAAATTAGTTCAGCAGGGTTCAGACTGCTCATTGTTTGTGGATGATTTTGCCGTCTATGCAACTGGAAGCCTGTACCCGAGTGTTCAGCGCAGGCTCCAGCTTTGTGTGGATAAAATTCATCAGTGGGCAGAAGAAAACGGCTTCACTTTTTTCTGCTACTTTCTTTCTGCGTACGCAGGCTGATACTCCTGCTGACACTGCCTGTATAGAGGCAATGGAGTTTTGTGTTGTGTATGACCGTTTTTTTTTTTTTTTTTTTTTTTTTAATCCCGCCTGCTACTTTCTTTCTGCTACTAAGGCACAGTGCATTCACTTTCATAATTTTCGTCGGTTTTTTTTTTGTTTTTTTTTTTTTTTTTTTTTTCAGATTCTGCAATTCTAATAGGGAAATTTCCCATTCCAGCTGTAAAAAAGGCCAAATTCCTAGGAGTTATTTTTGACCAAAAACTCAACTTTCTCAGCCAGATTAAGAACCTAAAAAACTTCTTGCCAGAAAACTCTGAATATTCTGCGGGTCATAGCACACACTGACTGGGGCGCTGATAAGAAAACATTACTGCACCTCTACAGAGCCTTGGTCCGTTCCAAACTGGACTATGGCTGTGCTGTGTACGGCTCTGCAGACCCGTTTTACCTAAAACTCTTGGACCCTATCCACCATCAAGGGCTTCGTCTGTCTTGGAGCATTTCGCACCACCCCTGTGTACAGCCTGTACACAGAGGCAGGTGAACCCTCAATGTCCAACCGCAGGCTGAAACTATCTTTGAATTTCTATCTCAGACTGTTCTCTGAACCGGAAAACCCTGCCTATGACTATGTCTTTGACCCTCAGTTTCAAAGTAAATTCAAAAAACAACCCCAACTGTATTCCGCCGTTTGGTCTTCGTATGCAGCCTTATGCGCAGAATGCAGGTCAAGACCTAGGAGTTGTGTCAGATTTTTTCCAAGTTTCCAGATAAGCTCCATGGACCTTTTCTACACTAGAGATTCGTTTTGACCTTGCAGCTTTTCGCAAAGAATCTACCAGTTCTCTGGCACACAAGGCATTGTTTGCCGATCTCTGTTCGAAATTCCCATCCTGTCAGAAAAATTTTTCACTAACAGTTCCAAGTCTGAAGCTGGAGTGGCCTGTGCAGCCTATTGCCCTGGTGTTCCTTCTCAAATACTGTTAGAACATATTCCTTCAGATTCTTCTGTTTACTCTACAGAACTTACAGGGACTTTCTGGTTCTGTCGGATTTGCTGTCAGCTTTGGAGGCTATAGCTGGCCGCAACCTGAATCATCCCGAACTTCTCCACTTTTTTTTTTCTTTTTATAGCTTTTTTTTACCAAGTAAAAAAATGGAGAATCACAACATTGTTCTGGCTTGGATTCCCGTCATGTTGGCATCGGAGGTGATGAAATAGCTGGCCAAGAATGCCACAACAGGGAAGTTGTCTAACATATATCCCCTGCTCAGATCTGAAACCAAAAATTAATGACTCTGTCAGAGACCTCTGGCAAGGGGACTGGAATACACAGATGGATAACAAACTCTTTCAGATCCGTCCAAACATAAAGGAGTTCCTCTCATCTACGTCTGATGGTCGCAAAGAAGAAACGTTCTATGCCGGCTGCACACTGGCCATTCGTATTTCACTCATTCATACCTTTTAAAGAGTGAAGAAGCTCCATGGTGCATTCCATATTATTTCGCCTGTCACGATAAAATATATTCTGTCAGAGTGTTTGGGACTTGCATGATGTGAGACACAAAAATGTTACAGCAGATTCCATGAAAAACATTGTTCAGAGAAGTTCCGCCTGATGCGATCTTTAGAGTTCTTGAAAGAGATTAACATTTTTCATCGGATCTGAGATTTAACATTGGAAAGATTTTTAACAAACTTTTAGATGGATTTTTTGAAAATGTACTTTAAAGAACTGTGTGAATGAACGATTTGTGAGTTGATTTTAACGTGGTGACAGAGCTGATGTGGCCGTTTTTGGTTGAGCTATAAGCGACATTATCTTATCTTATGTATAATTGTTCAGCAGTACACCACACACACACACACACACACACACACACACACACACACACTTGGAGTAAAATATAAAAAACACAGAAGTAAACAGTTTCATTTTAAATTGTATATTCTCCAATAAAATTTTCGCTTAAAAAGCTTCTTCAGTAATGGCAACTGTTTATAGAAGCACACTGTATATATATGGTACATTTAACAAGAAAACAGTTCAAGAAGCCTTTTTCTGTACAAAATTAGATAAACCCTTTTTCTCGTGCATTCATGTATCAACGTTCACACTCTCACTCTCTTGCCCAACATGTATGAGGATTTCCGTTCATCTTCGTAACCACCGGCGTATGCTTTCTCTCACTCCCACTCACCACCCTCCCCACTCTCTCCCACTCCCCCCAACGCCACCCTCTCCACCAACGCATCAACCTGTTCACCTCCCTCCCTCACTTTCTCTCTTTCTCTCTCCATATATCCAACGAACTCGCTTATGTTAACTTTAAAATATGTGCACCCGAATTTCCATCCATTCTCGCGACCCACCAATGCAAACTCCAATGTCTCCAGAGGCACAGCACAACAGATCGAAACACATCCTCCAAAATACAGGCAAACAACAACAAACCAACCCAACATATATATATATATATATATATATATATATATATATATATATAGATATGTGTGTGTGTGTGTGTGTGTGTGTGTGTGTGTGTGTAAATATATATGTACTCTCTCTCTCTCTCTCTCTCTCTCTCTCTCTCTCTCTCTCTCTCTCTGTATGTATGTACATATATATATATATATATATATATATATATATATATATATATATATAGAGAGAGAGAGAGAGAGAGAGAGAGAGAGAGAGAGATGAACAATTAAGTAGTGGAGGAAAACAAGTGCAGGCTAACAATTCTTCAGTCATCATAGCAATGACTTGGAAAGATTTGAAGTTTTAGAAAGGAAAAAAAAAAATGAAGATGTAGAAAATGGGGGGAATACAATATTAATATGAGAAACCCTTCACCAGGTGCCCGAAAGAACCATCGTAGTCCCTCTCGAAGGCAGATCTATTTGTATTGCCTGCTCCTAGGCCTTTCGTCGGCTGGATCGGACTCATCAGGGAGACACGGCTGGTTGTATCTGTGCTCTTGGTGTTAAATAGTGACACACCACAGGCCATAATTCTGCGGTGTTCTCACCGCCAAGGGCTCAAAAAAGAAACCAACACCACCCAAAGCAGCCAGCGAAGGGTTGTAAATGGAATATATATGCTTATGTATTTGTTGTGGAAATGTTAAGGCTTGACATGATGGAGGAAAAAATAATAAAAACATCTAAGCATTCTCATCCCACGAAAACAACAGTGTACCATTCCTGAGCAGAAGGAAGAAGAATGATCACCCTTCTTTAATAAGCATTGGTCAATGAGCTACTTTTTTAACCAACACATGAACAATTTTACGTTCATACTTCAAGGAGACCACTTGATTGAAACGATCTTTTATTAACAGATTTTACAAGCACTGAAGAGTATTAAATAAACTAATCTTGGCATTCTGTATGACGTAATCTTAACTAATCAATACTGGCATTCTGTATTATACATCATACAAAAGAACGTCTTTTCTAAAAAGCATGTTTTGAGCTTTCAGCTGAGGTTTTGTCATCCAGTAGTGCAGCGCTTTAGCATCAGTTTGCCTCTTTTCACTAGAGCATGATGTGGTATCGGACATTAATGTGCTTCGATCTTTGATAGTTCATTGGACTGTTGGTGAGCAACGTGATGTCCAGTGCCAAGACCTCAGAGACTGATTAAGATACAAATTCTGATATTCTGCGAGACCAATATATTCAGCCTCACTAGTTGAAAATGTCACCACTGGTTAGTTGTTTGATTTTCAGGAATTCGGTGGACCCCTTTTTTGGTAAACTGAAACGGTAACCTGGAGTGTTGTGTTTGTCTTCAGAACATGAGGTACAGTCAGCAACACTGTAACATTTGAGAGGTTAACTTTCTCACTCTTAAAACACAGCTTCGGGTGAGTAGTTCCTTTCAAATATCTCAGGACATGTTTAATTCCCCTCCTGTGACATTGCAGTGGGGTAGACAAGAACCGAGACAGCTTGGTAGTCAGCAGCCCAATAAATACCAGGTCTAGTGCCCATCATCAAATATATCATATATCATCCAACTATTTCATGATATCAGTATGGATCAAAAATGTATGCGACATTAGTTTTTAGTCCATTTCATGTTTTTGATCAGATGGGTTGGCCCTTAGTTTACAATCAGACATTTTATATCCTTCAATTATTTTTTCAATATACCTTTTTGGTGCATTTTGACAAAGCAATTCAACTTGTTCAAGTCAATGCCTAGAAAGTATGAAAGTTTCCCATATCTTTCATTTTGAGTCTTTATTTAAGAATCTGCTTTGTTTTCCACAATAACATGTCATCGCCTGCAGCGACAATGTACACAGAATTGTCAGAGGGGCTTTTCACAAAGTCATTTTGTACTAGATATTCCACCAGGCTGTTTCAAATCACACAATGATTTGTTTGATTTGTATACTAGGTTCTGTTTGCGGTACGTTTGAGTTTTCAAAGCCTTTTAATTGTTCCTATCGATCTCTCAATCAGTTGGAGTATTTAAGTATGCAGTTTTATTATCCGTTTGGCGTAGAATCAAATCTTGCTGTGCAGCAAGCTGCATGAGAGTACGGAATAGTGTCAGATTTGCAGTAGGTGCAAAGATTTTTGAGTCATCAAGTCCGTCTCTTTGGCTATATCCCTTTGGTATGTTGCGAACCTGATAGGATGTGGAACCATTTGCGCTTTCTTTAAATTTATACATCCATCTTTCCTTCCCTCTCCCCTCGGCCACTGCTTGTCTACCCTCCACAAGAGAGGTCAGTGTGTATGTATAATGCTCTTTCAGGAAATTGACTTCTTCGTCCGTTGCTTCTTTACAATGATCTGCATCAGAGACTCAATGACATCCTTACAGGGCTTGGGAAATGTAAGACATTTGTGACAAAAATCAACATTTGCAATGATTTGATCACTCTTTTCAAATTTGGCCACATGCTCATAGTTAGAAAGATGTGTAGAAGGTTTTCTCTCTCTCTTTTGTGATACCTCATTCTTTGCTCATGACATGACACATTTTCATGTGGTTTACATATTTGTATGGTTTGTTTACATATTTGTATGGTCTGTTTACATATTTGTATGGTTTGCATTTTGGCCAATCTTTAGGCACCAGTAACTTTCAACAAAACAGGGGGGTTCTTTATCACATCATCAGCTAGAAAAAAAAAACATCTGTTTGAGTTTCCTGCTGCTTGTTATCATGTGTTTTCTTCGGGACAAAATGTTCCTCCCTACATCATGACTTTATAACCAGTGTCAATAAAAGATCTGGTATTAGGACTGCGGCTGTCATAGCCTACACAGATCCCCTTTTGGCATCTTTCATCAAGGTTTGGCTTTTGCTGAGGATACGCATAACAATCAGAGCCAAATATTCTCATAGGAGTCTGTTTTGTCCGACCAGAAAAGCACCTGTTGTGGTTGTGAACTGCTTTGTGTAGAGAATATGGTCACAACTCCTTTGGTAATCCTTTTTTGAAGACATATTTGACTCTTGTTTGTGAGACTGGCATAACTGGGCATTCAAGTTGAGAGCGCACCAACTCTAGTAGAGAAACAGACATGGGGGTTCTCTTCTTGTCATTTGTCACCTTTCCCATAACACACCGACTTCACATATTCACTCTTGTTTGTTTTTCCTACAACTTTCGTTCCGTTAGCAACACTTTCAAGCTTCAAAATAGCATCACAATTATAGTGTCCAGGTTTCTCATGCCAGTTCAACATGCCTTGTGTGTAATTCATCGTGTCAGAACGTTCATTGAACGTGCTATTTGTATTCAGATAAAACAGTTTTGTCATGTTTCTCTATCATGAACTTGATACCATCTTAGTGCACAAGTTCTGCAAAGTCTGACAGGAAAGAGACACTTGCCCCCATCTAAGTAGCAGCTTTTAAACATAACGACTAGGTCTTTGTGGAACGTTGGTACAAACAGAACATTTTTAGGAGACACATCAACAGTGCTTCCTCCAGAATCTTTAACATCCCACTTTGCAGTTCCTCTTTTCTTTGCAGCATTATACTTTCCATGTCCATTCGCTAGTTCTGTTAAACAATGTGCTGGTCTGGATGTCTTATTATTTGAATCAAACTAGGTTTGATCATTCAGAACATTGCTGTTGCTCCACAGTCAAGTAACGAGATGCCAGTTTTTAAGCCCTCTTTTACCATCAGTTTTTGCTTTGAATGCAAATGAATGCTCTGAGGGACCCTGTTTCATCAAATTCTCACGTGTCTGTCACCTCATTTGCTTTGTCATCATCTGTCTTGGAACATTTCGCACCACCCCTGTGCACCACCCCTGTGTACAGCCTGTACGCAGAGGCAGGTGAACCCGCAATGCCCAACCGCAGGCTGAAACTATCTTTGAATTTCTATCTCAGACTGTTCTCTGAACCGGAAAACCCTGCCTATGACTGTGTCTTTGACCCTCAGTTTAAAAAGTAAATTCAAAAACAACCCCAACTGTATTCCGCCGTTTGGTCTTCGTATGCAGCCTTATGCGCAGAATGCAGGTCTAGACCTAGGAGTTGTGTCAGATTTTTCCAGGTTTCCAGATAAGCCTTCATGGACCTTTTCTACACAAGGATTCGTTTTGACCTTGCAGCTTTTCGCAAAGAATCTACCAGTTCTCTGGCACACAATGCATTGTTTGCCGATCTCTGTTCGAAATTCCCATCCTGTCAGAAAATTTTTCACCAACAGTTCCAAGTCTGAAGTTGGAGTGGCCTGTGCAGCCTATTGTCCTGGTGCTCCTTCTCAAATAATGTTAGAACATATTCCTTCAGATGCATCTGTTTACTCTACAGAAACATGCCAGTTCAACATGCCTTGTGTGTAATTCATCGTGTCAGAACGTTCATTAAACGTGCTATTTGTATTCAGATAAAACAGTTTGTCATGTTTCTCTATCATGAACTTGATACCATCTTAGTGCACAAGTTCTGCAAAGTCTGACAGGAAAGAGACACTTGCCCCTATCTAAGTAGCAGCTTATACTTAACGACTAGGTCTTTGTGGAACGTTGGTACAAACAGAACATTTTTAAGAAACACATCAACAGTGCTTCCTCCAGAATCTTTAACATCCCACTTTGCAGTTCCTCTTTTCTTTGCAGCATTATACTTTCCATGTCCATTCGCTAGTTCTGTTAAACAATGTGCTGGTCTGGATGTCTTATCATTTGAATCAAACTAGGTTTGATCATTCAGAACATTGCTGTTGCTCCACAGTCAAGTAACGAGATGTCAGTTATTAAGCCTCTTTTTACCATCAGTTTTTGCTTTGAATGCAAATGAATGCTCTGAGGACCCTGTTTCATCAAATTCTCACGTGTCTGTCACCACATTTGCTTTGTCATCATACTTTCTGCCGGAGGTTTTCTCCATATAATTACATGTATTATTCATGTCGTTGCTCTTTTTGCAACGACTGCACAACAGTTTCTTTTGCTTACAGTCTTGGGCAAAATGGCTGGCCTTTCCACATGTGAAACATGTCTGGGAATTTTGGTCGATGACTGTGTCACTGTCATTTCTGGCGCTGCTGGTACAAGCTTTACTAGATAGCAAAGTAATGCGTACATAATTGAAGTAATTGACATAACGTTTTTTATTGGAAGATGGAATGTGACCTTAAGATAAAGTCATCAAATTTTGGAGCGAATCTGGACAAAGGACAGAATAAGGAATTTCCCATTTCCCGGTTTTGATTATTGCAAAACGAGGTATGCTTGAAAACGCTTTGAAATGGATTTA
The DNA here is from genome assembly GCA_016801955.1 of Conus betulinus. Taxonomy (NCBI): domain Eukaryota; kingdom Metazoa; phylum Mollusca; class Gastropoda; order Neogastropoda; family Conidae; genus Conus; species Conus betulinus. The sequence goes on from JADBJO010006851.1 coordinate 108,452, forward strand.
TAAGGAAATATCTGGGTCTTAAAACAAAGAGAATAAGAGGTTTTTAAGATGCAAGAGAACTTTTGAACTTGTAGAATTTACTGTGAGCACACTGTATGTGTGTTTCCAGCAAAATAACATTTCTAAAGGGAAGCAGAAAATAGGATGAAGAGAGAGAGAGAGAGAGAGAGAGAGAGAGAGAGAGAGAGAGAGAGAGAGAGAGAGAGAGAGAGAGAGATGGCAGTATTTTGGCAGTCTAAGCAATCAGAGAAGAGCGCAACTGAATTCTGTCAGGTTATCAGTGATTTTCTATTTCTGCCTTTCTGTATCTGCTTGTCTCTTTATTTACTTATCCATTTATACGTTTACTCACTTACTTTAGTATTGCTTAATTGCTTAAAACCACCGTTGCTCTTGGTCAGGGTGAATAATTGACGCCTTTTCCTCTCTTGTATCCTGCTCCCCTCTTTTCCTGACATCTGCCATTCTCTTTCCCCAATAATCCTATGGTTATGGCCCTTGTGCGTCGGATGATGATTGCAGTGTTTCGCCTCACCGTCTCTCCAAACCCCCTCCCCCAACGCACACACAATTACACACGCACACACGCACACACACACACACACACACACACACACACACACACACACACACACGCACAAACACATTCTCTTTAACTCTCTCTTTCTCTCTTTGTCTCTCACATCTCTCTCCTTCTGTCCCCTGTCTCGCTGTCTCCCTCCCTCCCTCCCTCTCTCTGTCTGTCTCTCACTTTCACTCACTCACGCACTTATATATCCTTGTTGTTCTCCCCTTCTTCTCCCACACTTTCTGTGTGCTGTGTATCCTTTACCCATTGAGGTTAATGCAGGCTTTATTACTATTTCTTCTCTTTTGTTTTGACGTTTTCAGCAGCTGTATTTTCTACTCCACTGTGTTCGCGACCACTGCCAACCTTGTACGAGCCCAGGGTTTTAGGTACCATGAAATCAGTGACCCTGGATGCCCCATCAACCTGTGCTACCATTTCTTGCGCCCAAACAACCTGTGTCTGTTTCTGCATGTGGGAACAATCAATTATTTTGAAAGCAAAGACCTGTGCCAGTCGATGGGGGGACGCCTACCTGTTCTGGAATCTAAAGAAAAGAACGAGCATGTGTTGGTGTTCCTGAAAGCCAGCTTGGTGAAAGAAAAGACAAGATTTTATCTAGGCGCCATCCATTCCATGAACAACTCCGATGGTTTATATATATATGAATGGAACAATGGGCAGATTGTGCCGCCCAATACAAACAAACCCACAGCTACTGGATCCCTGGTGAACAGGATCAGCAGCAATACCCGTGCTTAATAATGGGTGTAATGAACGATATACATGGATGGAATGATATAGCGTGTACTTCTAAAGTCCCGATTGCGGTGTGCGAGCGATAGTAATATCCCATCCACGCCCCCTATCCACCCAGCCTTTGCTTCCCCTTTCCTCCTATTCTCCAATCCCTCACACTCTTCTCTCTTCCCATCCATCTCCTTCCCTTCCTCTTTGACCAGGATCCAAAACGAGTGACTTCACTCGCTGGATGAACTGACAAATAGAGAACCACTGAAAAAAGCACATATGTATTTGAACCTAACATATCAAGAAGGACGTAAATGAAGGTGATGGGGGAAGGGAAAGAGAAAGTGTGGCAAAAGGAGGGAGGCTGTGTTAGGTGTGAGGGGAAGGGTGGGGTAGAGGGCAATGTTTTTAGGAGATACATGATGGGCATGGATGGGTTGGATTGAGTTCAATGGGCTGTTTTGAGGAGAATGCAACTGGATTCCATTTGGTCGTCACTGTCTTTCTGGTTATAACTTTGCTTATCTCTTTGTGTAGACAGAGACAGACAGGGAGGCAGAGCGAGACACAAAAATAGATACATAGACAGATAGACAGACACATAGATAGATACATAGACAGATCGACAGACAGGCAAACAGACAGACAGACAACTAGACAGACAGACTGTTGCATTGTCGGCAGTCCTGCCTGCCCTCGATTTCCCACCTTGCCACCCTCATGTCTTTCGGGCACCCTCTTTCCCAAGATCCACTTCGTTTCAAGTCACCTTTTTGATTGACGCCCCCTCCCTTCCTTTCTTCAATCCCCTCTCCCCCTCCTTCTGATCTTCTCTGTCCTCTATCCAGTCATCCCATAGTCCTCATCTTCGTGGGTCAGTTGATGGATGCACTTTGAGTTTGATTGAAATCAAAAGGGCTGTTCGACATCAGCAGTACGAGCAGTCTCAAAAGATGTGCAACCGAGTTCCATCCAGTATTCGATGTCTTTCTTTTCTATCTGTCTTTACATATTAATTATCTGATTACTCATTTATATGTTTATTACTTACCTATGTTGTGTAATTGGTGATGCCATCTGCCCCACCACATTTTCTCTCCCCCCCCCCCCCCCCCCCCCCAAGTCCTATCCCCTTCCCTCTTCACCTACATCACCTTGGTTTAGGCTCACTTTGTTGATCGCCACCTTCTTTCTCTTTCCCTCCCCTCCATCTCTCCTTCTCCTCTTCCATACACTCTGTCTCTTTTCCTCTAACCCACTCTCTGGTCAATACACGTGGATGGGTCTATCGACGGTTGTAGGTTTAACGCCTGCCCTGCCCTCCAATGCCATCTCCATCCCTATGACACACGTACACATACATCCTTCGTCTTAGTCTTAACCTGTCTGCGCGCTCCGACTCCTTTCCTGCTCAAAGTGAGTTCCTTGTTTATCATTGGTTTCTCCTTGACGTTTTCTGGACGTGTATCTTGTATGACCGCATGTTCGTGATGCTACCAACCTGATAGTGCCCGTGGTATCAAATACCTTTAAAGTGGTGACTGGATAGCCTATCAGTGACTCCAGATGGCGTATCAGTGACTCTAGATGCCCTACCAGTTAATCTGGATGTCCCAACAGTGACTCTGGATGCCCTGTCAGTAACTCTTGATACCCTATCAGTGACTCTGGATGCCGTATCACTTGCGCCAAGAAAAATTATGTCTGTTTCTGCACATGCAATGATGATGAAAGCGAAGACCTTGGTCAATAGAAGGGGATGCGGCATGTTTGCCTTTCCGGGGACACACACACACACACACACACACACACACACACACACACACACACACACACGTACATACATACAAACACACACGCACACGCTTGCGCCCCTTTCCTCTTCCTCTTTGCTACACACTTCGGTTTGTCTCTATGCTCAGTCCGAATGGTATCACTTTGCGCAGCTTGCACCTCCAAAAGTTTTACCTCTCAAGCCTTTTGCCAAATAAAAATCAGAACATTCCTTCTCTGTCCCAAGGCAGCAGAAGTCGTCACATATGTCGCCAGTGAATTGAAGTGTTCTTTAACAAGGGTCCCTTCGCTGACTCATGTTGCCTTAGTGTAAGAAGAAACATTCAAGGAATGTTCTGTTCATCCCATATATCGTGTGTATTGCAATACAAAGAGATAAACTAACTTTCTTGTTTCACATGTAAACCTGTGTCTGTGTCTGAATGAGCCATTTGTTCTGTGGCTGAAGAAGCTGTCCTTTCCCATGAGATGCTTGGCATAGATGACATTGAATGGCCCTAGGGACTTGTCTGGTGGATCGGGGAAGATAGAAGGCACCAGAGTGGACTTCAGAGAGCGGCAGTTCCCTCTGCCGAACACATGTCTTAGGACCTAGGACATTTTTGTGACGATGTTGGTCTGCAGGTGTCTGAAGCACGCGGCCAGTGGGGGATCACAGGGATGATGGTGACATTAAAATGAGAGCGGTTGGTAACTTTGAGATTCGGTCTTCTACTCTTTCAGCTCTGGAGATAGGGGCGACCGTTTCCTTGGATTTTTCGTGATGGAAGAGGTGTATCCCTAGCTTTGAAGTGCCCTTCCAATTCGAAGCTGCATTGATGAAAGAATTTTTTTGTCTGAACATGATGTGTCGGATTCGTAAACAAAAAACAACACAACCCCCCCCCCCCCCCCCCCCCCCCCCACCAAACCCGCTTAACGGCATGTTCTTCATGACATGGGTGGGGTGGCATACGATGATGATTCACATACACATGAGAATATCTATCTATCTATCTATATCTATCTATCTATCTATCTATCTATCTAAAGTTGAAGTTCGTACAGCCCATTGGCCGTATAGACAGTTAACTTTTCGAGGTTTACTGTTTGTCTAGGACATGTCATATTAGAAGGCAGAGTTCACCTCTCTCCTTCCACCGCCTTTAACCTTCCCTGAACTTAATCAGGAACCCATTTCTGCTGGGTAGACAGCCGTTTTTTCTGACTGATTAGTCTGACCCTGTGAGTTGCTCGAAATTCCGTTTATGTATGTATGTATGTTCCTCTCTTTTGTGTGTATATATATATATATATATATATATATATATATATATATATATATATATGGTGTGTGTGTGTGTGTGTGTGTGTGTGTGTGTGTGTGTGTGTGTGTGTGTGTAGCAACACCACACATTGAAAAAGCAAACAAGTTAGTTTTTCTTTCCAACGTCTCGGTTCTGGGCCTTCCTGAGGGACTTCTTTATTTAGGTACCACTGATGAATCAAACGATCCTCAACTCTGCCTTTCTGTGATTATTTCTCAGTGAATTACAGATGGCTGGCACAGGCCCCCCACAGAGAACAAATCAAAATTTGACAGTTAATAAAAATGATCGGTATTAAACATTGCACCCGTATAGATTCCAAAACCAATCCCACTTCCCACCTTCCACCAACACTCACACAACACTTACACGCAGGAACACACTTACACCCCAAAATACACCCCCCCCAACACACACTCACACAAACCCGCGTGCGCACACACACACACACGCATGTACACACACGCGCGCACGCAAGCCCATGCGTGAGGAAGGGGCTAGGGAGGAGTAATATCAGGTAACAATACCAAAAAAAAAAAAACTGATGGGGGGGGGGGGGGGGGGGGGATTGTACACGTGACAGGAAAAGGGGGAAGAGGAGCAGGAGGGAGACCAGCAAGAGTTGTCACCAAAAGGTATGTGCGTAAAGGAATCATATAGTGGGAGATGGTAGGGAGGAAGAAGGTCGAGGGGCGTGGGAGGGGAAGGTCTAAAAGAGGGCTTGAATGAAAGGCGTGGCAGAGAGGGTAGATAGTGAAGATAGGGGGGAGGGGTACAGGCGAAGGGAGATGAAAGGTGGGGGCACCGTTGTAAGTGGAATTTGGGGAGAAGGAAGGGTATGGGGGAAGAGTGTAGGTGACCATGTTGAGACCCTCTGGGTAAATAGTACGTGATTCATTAAACCAGAGAGATTCAAAGTCGAAGTCTGTAATCATTGTCCTATGAAAAAAAAACAAACTGTTTGTGTCTGTAAACATTATCCTCTGTAAAAAAGCTTCATTATATATATAGATTATATATATATATATATATATATAAAATATATATATATATCTATATATATATATATATAGATAGATAGATAGATAGATACAGATATATATATATATGTATATATATATATATATATGTATATATATATATATATATATATATAAAATCTAAACAGATTTAGGTCATTTTGCAGCGTCACAGATGAATCCTCTCCCCACTACCCCACAAGACCTTTCACTCGCCACCCCCCCACCCCCCCACCCCCCTCCTGTCTCCCTAATTTATTGATAGTATTGTGTTTACCCGTTTTGCAGACAAGGGAAAAGGTTCCTTTAAGGAAAAAGGTTCATAAGGAAAATCTTTCCCTGACATTAGTTTTCCAGTGACTGGAATCACTCTGTCATTCTTTTTCTGCCAGGGAATCTGCTTTGCACGCGTTTGTCGGTTCCTGTCAATTTCTGTTGGCATAACACACAACAGCTGAACCGAAAGGTGGAATGTGGCCTAAAAATAAACTCATTACATTGTGGTGGAGATCTAGATTACAGACCCAATTTTGGAATTGTTCTGTTTGCATTCTTTTTCAATGCCAGATGGGATATTCTGAACTTCCAAAGAAACGCATTTTAAATACTAGAATGTCTGTTGTCCAGCCTGTGACAAAAAATGACTATGACCCAAAACTAATTGTTACAAAAACTTTCTCTGTTGTAACGTGTTTACAAAGACCTTATCTACTTATTGTAAAAATTATAATTGTGTATACCATTGCATATTTGATTTATGATGATTTGATTACGTCATACACATAAACAATATGAGCCGACACATACTTTGCTGAAAACCTTGTCTTGTTGCATCTCATTTGAAAGATCTCAGGCAGCAGGTTCCGAATCTGAACTAAAACAATTGCAATGTTAAGTTTTAAAGATAATAAGATATAAAATTACTAGTCATCTGATAACAAGGCTAGTTAGCTCGTACAGCACGTCATGTCAGCTCATACAAACCAATGGGTTATAGTTGATAGCATCGATTTATCCACAGATCATTTGAATGTTCTGTTTGTATTTGAGATCTTCATCCATTTCTATTCATTTCTACTGAAAGAAGGTCTGTTAATTTCACTAGTAAGACAATCAGTGTATCAACTAAAAAGTATGAACAGGACAGCTTGGCGGAATCTGGAAACCCAGGAACTTACTTTAGTCATAGTCTGCGGCAAGTACTGGTGAATTGGAACAGCTGGTGCCAGAACATTCTCCACAGCTAGGTGTGCACTCCAGTCCATGTTTCCGGCAACTGCATCTTCTTGTGTCACAGTTAATTCTGCACATGCATCGGATGACTTGTAGCAGACCTGCAGGCGCTGCTGGTAGATCCATTGTTATTGGCGTTAATTGGTCATGTTCACATCTCCATCCACACTGTGTTGGTTCAACTGACAGTTTGCCTCCCAGCCACTCTTGCACTTGGAAATAAACCCTGAGGCTGTGGAATCGAGCTGCAGCTGATGTTGGAGGAAGAGTGTGGATCTGTAGAAAGGTTGTTCCAACTGCCACTTTTGAACAAAACAGCCTGTAGCGAAGCTCATCCAGAGTCTCTCCTGCATTGCCATTATACAGCATGACAAACATCCTTTCGCCTGCTGACTGAATGCTTTCAAAGCTGTCACTACGAAGAAAGACGTCAGCAAGAGCTTGCATCTCTGGATTTATTTTCATTTTCTTCCACGCTACAGCTTTCCCAACGCCAAAAGGACGAGAAGTTGTGTCACAACCTGTAAATGCATGAAGAAAAAGAAGAGTATGGCGCAAATGTCCAAGAGTAGTTGCAAGTTGTTTTATGCTCCATACTTTTGTTGCTTTCCCTTGCTTATCTGAATAGAAGAAGATGTCATACGAGTCAAGTTGAGTGTGATGAGCCAACAAAATCAGCAGGTCTGTGTCCTCTCCAATCACTGCTGTGATGCTGTTTTGGGCACATTGTATTGCAGCAGTGATAATCTGCAAATCGGCATCAGCTCTTGCATGAATGACAGTACAGGTCTTTTCTAAACAAACCCCAAGTGCACAAATGAAGCGTTGCTTGTTTTCTTTGTTCGATAGAAACTGATCTTTTGTAGACCGGAATATCATTTCAGGTTTGAAATGTACAGCACTTGCTTTCCGCCCTTTGGTCCGCCGAAGGTGAGTCATGTCTTTTGTGGATGGTCCAGACATGTACCCATCAAAGACAATGACAGCTTTCGGATAGTGATAGCAGACAAATCTCACATAGACATCAATGATGCTCTGAAAAGTGCTGCCACGCTTCCATGGTGCTTGAAGTCGCTGAAGTAGAGAGCCTCCATCAACCACAAATTGCACGTCTTGTGGTACATGACTGGGAATCTCATCATTGGCAAGAACAATTTTCCAAAGCTCATCAGCCAGTGCTCCTTTGTTTGGCTGCCGCATGAAGTTTGGTGACTCAAATAACGAGGAAGGAAAGCCACACAATTCATACTGAAACAACTGTTTTTTTTATCATCATACATGGTGTTGGCTGCAGTAATGAAGCGTTGGAAAAGAAGTTGAGGGTCTATTGTTATTGGATTTCCTTCCACTTTGACAGCCTTCTTTGCCCCAAGCGTTCTGACTTGATTCTTCTTTTTCATGGTCAGATCTGCTGCTGTTTGACCTTCCATGGCTTTTAGAATTCCAAGACCAACTGCTTTTGCTTTCTCCACATTCACAGATGAGTCTGCCACCACGCCACTGTCGATGTTTCTGAGGCTAGGGTCATCGATGAATGGGTTCCTTTCCGAAAGATAGGATGTGATGACCATCATGTCATCTGTGTCCTTTGCTGTTCGAGCAGATCCCATTTCTATGTGCTGATCACTTGTAAGTCGACAGGTATCGGTGACTTCTTGCATGGCAGTGTTGACATCAGCACATGCTGGCATGGAAAGCACCCATTTAGCACGTTGCAACTCAGTCATGCCCCTCCCTCGTGTGAGACCACCTGTTGTCTTCAGACCTCGCATCAGGGTTTGCTCGATGGTCAAGTCAGAGGAAATACCAGCCCAGTATCTATTGCTTCGCCTCACAACATGATGTCCTTCAACAAAGTTTCTGTAGACAAAAGGGTTGATCTTGTCAAGCTTGTTCATCATTTGAAGGTACAGGTAGGCAGACTTGGTGTAATTGTTGTGCCCAGCTGCAGAAGGTATGGGAGCATTTCACGTACAACAGATAGATGAAGGAGCCAGTTTCCAGTTCTTTCAGCCTTCAGAAATCGTTTCAATATCTCAACCATAGCCATGTACTGGAGCCATAGTTCACAAGTTCTACCACTGAGCGACAGTTTCTTGCTGTTCAGTTTTCTGGCAATCCGACTGACACAATCATTGTTCCTAACTGAATCTATTGTTGTTGCATCATTCAACAGTTGGTTGTGCAAGAGAGACACGTTTGAAGATCTTCCTTTTCTTGCATTTCGTTCAAGGCATTTGATACAACGTTTTCCACATCATGAGACACGTTAGATGAGCAAACTGTTTTTTAGTTCTGTTTCAGCACCAAGTCCCAGGTCATTTCTTTGTGTCTCATTTTGGGATAGGTCTGTCACAGCAGGTGACACTTGGGCATGCAAGGAGTTTTCTTGTTCATGAAGGGTTCCTTGTGACTTCTGCTGTCCTGGCGTCAGAGAAACAGGAAGCACATTGGCAGACATTTTGCAGCGAATGGTAGTTTTCGTGCTCTTCATTGTCATCTGTTTCAGTCTGATATTCAGGAAGTGGCAAAGGTACACCAAACGTGTCTGATATCAGCAGTGCATTTAATGCTGCATCCAGCAAAAAGTGTCCACGAACTGCACGCTGTACAGCCTTTCCTTGAAGCATTGCACTTACAGAATTTGAAGCGTACACAGTTGACAATACTTCATGGAGACCCGTTTCTTCCATCAGATGCCCAATACACGCAAGAAAGCTCATTTCAAGATGGAACGGCCCAAGACGAAGAACAATGGCTCGAAGATCACTGTCTGCTGGTTCACTTGAAATGATGCTGAGAGCCTTCCACCACAGAGGTTGGTCAAATGTCAAGACAGGTGTTGACTTATTGCGCTTTGCTTCAGCACTGATGAAACATAGAGTAGAATATATACATGTTTTGTCACTGGGATTCATATCTATCATTGGCATGAAGATGATTGATGACTGCCTGGAAAATGTCCATGGTGAACAGCTTGCATGACTCCAGACCAAGATGGTCTGCTGGGATGTAGCAGCAACAAGCTTGCCAAATCAAGTCCACTTCTGATGTTGAATCTTCGACAACTAAATTTGTCAGACTCTCAAACTTCAGTTTCAGCAGTCCCAGGCATTCCTCTTTATAATATTGGATGTCAATCTTTGCCTTGTTGATGATGTCTTCTGCCCTGACATGTGTTAGCCTTTTCACCTGCACTGTGCTGTTCACTTTGGGAGTAACTGAGGCAATAATTCCCATACCATGGAAGGTGTTGAATCCATCAAGTGTAGCGGTGTTGTGGTCAACATTGTCTGCCATGTACTGAATAAAACTACCCTCAGGTGTTGATGCAACTCTGTGGTCAGACATAGCAGCATTCATCTCATAGGTCATGACCTCACTATATGACATACTGAAACCAAGAGAGTGCAAAGTGTCCACTAGGAACTTGGAACTGAAACAATGGTGGATCTGGACTGCTAATCCAATCTGCAGTGGGCATATAAGAACACGAGGACGAGCTGCTTGCATGATTGCTTGGCCTGTTGATGCGATTTTCAAGTCTGTGTCCTTTCCACTGAAAATAGTCTTCAGGAGAAGCTGCAACGAATGAGGTACAAAGTCTAAGTTTGCTGACAATGATGCTATGTCATCTTTGTTGGGATACAATGCACGTGATGTAGGCAAGGCTTTAATGTCACTCTTGATGAGTTCTGCTGCTGTTTCTATTATTGATTTTTTTCTGCGTCTCCTCATCACACATTTGTTTTGAGTAAAATGTATGCAGAATGGATGATGCTGTTTTCCTGATTGTAACAACATTAGCTTTTCCATCCAGTTCTGTGATGATGAGTTCTTCACCAAAATGTTTTCTAAGCTCGTCCTTCATCTTTGGATGACTGTAGGAATCGCCATCATTGTATTCTTTCATTTTGTTGATGAGATCACCAACAGTAATTTGTTCGTTATCATTGTCACGAATGAAAGAAGTGATCTTTTCAAAGGCATCTGCTTTTTTTTTTCATCTTTAGGCCGTCCAAGCTTGATTCTTTTTTCATCTTTGTTGAAGCAAAGGCCTTAGGAAGCCTTTTTCTACTTCTGAAATGAACACTACATGTCTGGTGATAAACTGCATCAGCAGCTGGCAAATCGGAAACAAATTCCAGTCTGCTTTTGACCGTATCTGCCCATTCATCTCCACGCTGTAAACATACTTTAGCAACTGAGCTTTGAAAGTCAAATGTTCTCACTGGATGCACTTTCTGGCCACTACGTGCATTGAGCTCTGCAGGAGTCCCACAAAAAAAGACAACATCTGGCAAAATCAAAGGGTTGATTTTGTGAACGTAGGTTTGGTGCAATGTTTAAAGCAGGCAGACTTTCTTTCTTTTTTCGGAGGTAACTTTGAATGTTGTGTTTATTAGTAAAATTGCGACGGCAGTCTTCATGCACTGCTTGACCTTCACACACAAAAATACTCTCACCACGCTCTTTGCTTGCTCTATTGATAGAGTCTCGTCCTTTAGTTGTTGGTACACAGTCTTCCCACCAGCATCCAGAGCACCACTGCACAGCACACACACTTCCATATTCTGCTACAGGTCCATTCCTGCACAGGTTTGATACAAGTTGTAGATTATATGTACAGGTCAGGGAACTGATTATTTTAGTTTACCATTATTATGTTCTTGCCACGCATTATTTGATGAGTCTCTGTCTCTGTCCTTTGTCCGTCATTTCAGTTTCATGAACACACACACACACACACACACACACACACACACACACACACACACACGCACGCACGCACGCACGCACGCATGCACACACACACACACATTACACACTGTCACACACACACACACACACACACACACACACACACAAAGAGAGAGA
>JADBJO010006852.1:0-21479 GCA_016801955.1 Conus betulinus
TCTTGGTGACCTCGTTACCGCGCGGGATAAAAAAAGTGCAAGTTGCGTTAACTGTGCCTGTTTTGCATCAAGCTTGCTGGCGACACAAGATGTGTAAAATGAAAAATTCTTTTTTTCCCGTGCAAGAGCAGTCTCTCAAGTGAGTTTTATGCCCCTTCTTTTGGCTGTTTAAGCGCGGGGTTGGTTACTGTCAGCCCTTTTCTCACCATGCCACCACGAAGAAAACTTAGCACCTTTGACAAAACCAGGGCGATTGCGTGGATACAAGATGGCATTGCAAAGGCTGAAGTGGCGCGACGACTTGGTGTGCATCATTCAGTATTGTTAGACTGAATCAGCGTTTTAGGGCGACCAACAGCGTTGAAGAGAGGCCACGGTCAGGTCGGCCTAGGCAGACTACTCCCAGAGAAGATCGTTTTCATCGAGAGGCAGGCCCTATTGCAGCGGGATACCACTTCCACCAGCATCCAAAGGCAGCTTCGTATGGCAAATAACACCATCCTCCTCAGCGTCAAGCCATACGAAACCGTCTTCACCACTTCGGCCTCAGATCACGTCGCCCAGCTGTTCGACCCACGACTGCTAGCAGCCCATAGGCTGGCTCGCCGAGCTTTCTGCCATCGTCATGTGAGATGGAACCAACAACAGTGGTCCCAGGTCCTCTTTTCAGATGAGTCGCGGTTTAGTCTTGAACACAATGACGGCCGAACTAGAGTTTGGAGGCGTGTTGGTGAACGTTACATTGATGCAGCTGTTCGCCAGACCAGGGCCTTTGGGGGAGGATCTGTTATGGTATGGGGTGCCTTCAGCCTCCACCACAAGACACCACTCTACCATATTGATGGAAACCTCACAGGCATCCGCTATCGGGATGAAATCCTGGCGCCTTTCGTTGTTCCGACCATGCAACGGATAGGACCCATGGCAGTCTTCCAAGACGACAATGCTCGGCCACATAGGGCCCGGGTGGCCGAAACTTCATTGTGCAGGCCGGCATCAACAGGATGATCTTCCCGGCGTATAGTCCCGACCTCAATCCCATCGAGCATATGTGGGATGAGTTGGGGAGACGTGTGAAGGAGAACCATCCACCTCCCAGAGACCGCCAGGATCTCTTCCAAATGCTGCAACTGGAATGGCAGAGAATCCCTCAGAGGGTCATCAGAACACTGGTCAACTCGATGAGGAGTCGCTGCGTGGAATGTCTCGCCAATGGCGGTGGCCACACCCACTATTGAAATGATTTTGTGAACTGACAGATTTTGCGAACTTTGATTTCGACCCATCCTCTGTTTAATTGTCTGTAAATCAACAACCGTTCATTCGATCCCAATGAAATTCAATGTACGTTGGAACAAGATAATGAATTAAATCTGTTCCCAAATTTCAAAATCGTGGCTTTTTATATTTTGGAAATTATGCGGGTACATGTAAACTGTGCTTAACTTTATGTGACTAGTATATGCAGCCTTTGTGCTCGAGTCTGAATTTCTGGCTCCTGGGTGAGATCCCACCATCCTTTTCGATATTCTTGCATTTGTTTGGACAGGCATGTATGAAAGAAAATGACTTTTCCTACTAAAAGTGGTTTTCTTATGTACTTACCTGTCCAAACAACTAGAACTCTCTCCCTCCTCCCTGCGCTGGGAAAAAGGGAGAAAACTGAATTGTTTGAAGTGAAGTGAGTGAGTTTGTTTCACTCAAGAGAAAAAAACTCATATATTCCTGTAAGTTGAGTAGCATAGCTCCCTGTTCTCCACAGAGATTTTTTCTTTTGTGGGGGTGGGGGGGGATTCCTGATATTCCACATAGGAGAAAAACATTTGTTTAGACAGGTAAGCACATCGTTAACTCACTCGCTACCAATATTTCAACGCCTTCTTCCTTGCGCTGAACTCTGAAGCGATCGAAGCTAAGTGAATTTTCGTTGTTCTGTTCATTTCTGTCTTACCTGAAGAAGACCTAAGAGGTAGAAACATGTCGTGTTTTGTCTTGTGACTCATTTGTCCACACTTCTCTGGGCGGTTCGCTAACATTTATTTAAGATTTGTGTAGATTTCCGCCTGCAGTCGTCTCACTTTGCAACTAGATCTATCTGTTTCAGTTTGATATCCTTGATTTTGCGAATTTGCAAAACATTCTCGTCCATGGATTTCAGATTTAACCCTTTGTCCCCATCTTGCAAAAATTTAGTCTACACAAATCAAAACTTGAAATTTTATAACGATCCATAGCTTCTTTACCTAAATGATTAAAAAAAAAATTACAACAAGATTTAGCTTTTGTACTTTTCCTTAATGATTTTCAGAGCTTTCTTAATAACAATGTAGAAAATTTGAGACTTTTCTTTAGCAATGATCAATATGGATGAAGTTGAAACAACAGAGTTCATTCTGGTCTGAAACTGTGTGACAAAGCTGCATCCTACACTTCTTTTCAAAATATATCCCAAAGTCAACCAGACAGAGAGATACACACTGCAGAGTTGGGCAGAAAATCTGATCAATAGAATCAGGGATGCATCCATTAATTGGTTAAAATTCGATTTGCGATTCTGGTCTCAAAAAATGGATAGGAACCACCATGGGCTGAATAAGTCTAAACTCAATCAACAAATACATGAAATGATAATTGCTTCTCATTGGTTTTTGAATCTCTATCTTCCCACCTCATAAGCCCAGATGCTATCCATTGCACAAAAAACAGCTGATGCATATTACTATATTTCTTTTTTTTTTTTTTTTAAATGCCGATTGATGAGAATGAAGATGATGAAGATGATGCTATGGATTTCCGTTTCAGTCTGAGACTTGATTGACAGGGCTGTACTCTACGCTTCCTTTCATAATATATCCCAACGTCAACCAGCCTGAGAAATACAGACACCTGCAGAGTTGGTCAGGAAATTTGAGCAACATTCTCAGAGACGTATCCATTAAGTGGATGAAACTCGACTATGTGGTCCCAGTCTTCCCAACTGAGCCCATATGCAAACTCAACTCTGGGTTGGGGCAGAAAAATCACATGAGACTCCGATGTGAATCAAACCTGCGAACTCCCAGCCGGGAGTACACGACGCTAACTACTTCGCCACAGCGGCTCGTATATTACTATATTTAATTACTGCAACTGTATAGTTTGAAATAATAAAAACAATATAAACTCTTCAACTGAGTGACTTGTTTAGTCTGGTAGCCATTATAAATATAAACTCGGTTCATCAACAACAACAAAATCATGTACACTTTGCTCACCAAATGTGACACCATAACAGCAGCATTCGTTTCATTCCGTTTGTGACTTTCAATAATCTGTAACATAAATTGTGTAATTACAGAGCTATAAGCATGTTATAAAGAGATGGCATTATATAACAGTAATATTTCCTGCAAAGGACAATTTGTGGACAGCTTAAAACCACACTTCAACTGTAAAATAAAACAAAACAATACACTGCTTCTTTTAACAGCTTTACAAAAAAAAAAAAGAAGAAAAAAAAAGAAAGAACACAACACAAAATACAGCTAAACATGGCTTCTTGTTTGCAAGCATTCCCGCTGCAGGCAACAAAGAATGGTGAGGGTCAATTTGGGGTAAAATAAGATTTTTGCACAAACACATAGGAAAACCATTAAAGCATATTATGTTTCACTGATTTAACCTAAATTAAGCTAGAAATGTGATTAAATTAATTTTTTTCACTCCATATCATCAATTTTAAGCAGAACCGATTGCGAGAAAGTTACTCATTTTCAACAGATGATTAAGTGCACATCCCTCGCAGAGCCCCTGGACTGTCGCACATCATTCAAAAACTCAGTGTGTCTATTTTAAGAATCTTTACACAATTTTCTAAAATAAACCAATCAGAAGGCCTTTAGGAGGCATTCAAAGTCGTACACAAAAGAAAGTCTTCCAACCAATCAGCAATCAAATACCAAAATGGCCTTAGTAACTCAGCTGTTAACAGCAGAGACTCTGCCTTTCATTGGCCACAGCCCAATGAAATCTGTTGAGTTTTGCCTTTGTCGTCACTTCAATCGAAAAATCATCATCATGGATCAAAGTAGTATTGTAACGCTGTTAAATTCATCAAAATCAGGAAATATTTTCAATTATGAAGGCCAGGGAATTAGTAGCCTTATAAACAAATATTTCACCACCAGAAATAGCAATGAAAAAGGAATATTTTGATTTTGATTCCAACGAAGAAACTGACAATGAAGCTGATGATGGGATTTCCCCATCAACTTCGACTGGGGTGTGTCAGTCTCAGCCTGTTGGACTCGAAATCGAAGATGAAAAAGATAATGGGGAGTTGTATGAACTGAAGAAAGTGCAGATCTGTCAGGTATAATGCCGTCGCGATAATGCCAAAAATTAGGTGACAGCGACGTATGCAACAGATACAGGTATGAACTGCAATGGGCAGCCTCTGTCAGATCTACAAATGGCAGAACAGTTTTCTTGTAACTGCATGCAGATCAAAATGATCATTTAAAGCATTCCAGCTGCTATGGCCAACATATTATATGTGTGTGTGCATGTTTGTGGAGAGGAGAGGGAGCACAGGTTTTAAACAATGGGATATAGAGAGTGTGTGTGTGTGTGTGTGTGTGTGTGTGTGTGTGTGTGTGTGTGTGTGCATGCATGCGTGCATGTGCGTGAAAGGACAAGACAGATGCCACCCAGACAACTGAAAAGGAAGAAGAAAGAATAATGCACAAGCATTTGTATGTTTGTTAATTATGAGTAGTACTATACGCTGTTTTTATCATAGGATCTCATGAATCATGAGTCCAGTATGTATTAACGCACAGTGCAAGAGAGCTACCTTTTTCCCTTCAAGAACCCACTTTTTTTTTTTTTAAATGCTGGGCAAATGAAACTAGAAACTACATATTAATTCAATCAATTGTGATTAGTGTATCTGTGCTAAGATAGCAAGGTAAGGTAATGTTGCTTATAGCCCAGCCGATCGCAAAGGGCTACATCAGGGCTGTCACCACGTTAAAAATCAAATCACAAGTCATCTTTAAAAAAAACAAAAAAAAAAAAAAACACTTTAACACATCTCTTTAAATTACATCTTCTACAAATGCACCAGAAACATTGTTTAAAATCTTTCTTTCATAAAATCTTAAATCAGATGAAAAATGTTAATCTCTCTCAAAAACTCAAAGATCAAGTCAGGTGGGACATCTCTGAACAGGGTTTTCATGGACTCTGCTGTAAAAAGTCTCACATCGTACAAGTCCGAACAATCTAAAAGAATATGTTTCACTGTGAGTGGAACATGACATGGAATGCACCACGCAGCTTCTTCACTCTTTAAAAGGTATGAATCGGTAAAATACAATGGATGGTGTGCAGCCAGCACAGAACTGTTTCTTCTTTACGACCACCAGATGCAGATGAGAGGAACTCCTTAAGGTTTGGACAGATCTGAAAGAGTTTGTTATCCGTCTGTGTACTCCAATCCTCCTGCCAGAGGTCTCTGAGCAGTGGATAGATATGTTTGACAGTTTATCTGTTGTGGCATTCTTGGCTAAACGATCAACCATTTCATTCCCTCCAATGCCAACATGGCCAGGAACCCAGCCAGAATAATGTTGTAACCTCCACTTTCAACTTGGTCAAAAGTTCAAAGTGTAAACGTTCGGGATGCTGAAGGTTGCAGCCAGCTATGGCCCCCAAAGCTGACAGTGGATCTGACAGAACCAGAAAGTCCCTCTTCTTTAGATGTGAGATTATCCTCAGTGCCAGAACCAGAGCTGTAAGTTCAGCAGAGTAAACAGAAGCATATAAAGGAATATGTTCTAACAGTATTTGAGAAGGAGCACCAGGGCAATAGGCTGCACAGGTGAAGAAGGCCTGGATTTTGGAGATGGTGGAGGTTTCTTTCTCATCTCCACTGGGTGGAGGTTTCTTTCTCATCTCCACCATCTCCGCACTCGGCTGAACTCCCTTGCCCGCACAGCCACTGCTCACAGAAGTTCCAGGCGGGAGGGCTAGCTTTTTAATCTGCCCAGCAGCAGATGGAGTAGACAGGGTAGGATTCTCACTTCTTGTGATCAATTGACAAAAAACGTTTGAAAATGTTCACTGTACACAACAGATTCTCCAATCTTGCAGTTGACAAAAATGTTTGTTTGCCTGACGTCCATAAGAATTTCAGTTCTTGTCATACATGTTTTGTTTGAAGTCACTGAGGGTAAAATGCCTCTATAACTAATACTCTACACGTCACAACACTGGGGGCATAAACATCAACTGAGAGGATGCAAGTTTTTCTTTCTCCACACTGAAACTGTTTGGCAACTGCACAGTCCGAGAACATTCGCTGGAACAGATCTGAACTGCTTTCACACGAATGAAAGCTGTATTGACTTATCACTACTTTTAAAATCCTCAGTGTTTCAGATTTCATTGCCTCTGTTTTAATATGGCTCAGCTGTTCACTGATATCTGAGCTGGAGCAGTTTCTGTTGGTTGATGAACTGCAGGATGGTGAACTGCTAGAAATAATGGGCTGGTCGCTCATTGTAGAATAAAAAAAAAAAAAACAAAAAAACTCGAAACACGAACTGCAGGATATGAAGCCTTTCATCAGGTCGCAGTGATTTTTTTTCCTTTTCTATGGCTATTTACAGCGGATTCTCCCATTGTACTAATGTCTATGATCTTCTTGCAAATGCTGCAAAAGGCCTTGCTTCTGTCTCCACCTGGGTCTGCCTGCAGCCATTCTTTGTACTCGTCTTTTTCCTGCCAAACCATGATAAACAAACACTTCGCCGGCATGCTGACTTCTCTATTTCAAAATGGTGGAACATTCATTCACATACTCGCATGTGCTATGAAGGCCGGGTAACTCTTGGTGTTTTGACCTGTAGCACACGACGCATCGGTGAGATCGTCGATCTTAACTCCAACTTCCTTTTTCTTTTTTAAAATTCAATTTCAGCCTTTTTTTTTTTTTTTTTTTTTAAAACAAACTCAGGATTTTACAGACGCTATTCAAAATCATAGGCAGTGACAAAATTTAAGGACTTTTTAAAGACCTTTCAGCAAAAGCTGATTTTTAAGGACTTTTAAGGCCTTAAAAAGTATGCCCTCATTTTTCACTCTCTGGATGGTGGACTCCTGGACCCAAACTGGACAGCTGCGTGAAGAGGAGGGGTGGCTGCCACCGCAGTTTGCACAATGAGCTGGATCTTTAAAAGGCCCATCATGGGTTGCCTTGCAACAAACACCGCACACCTCCTCCCCAGAACAGCAATCTCTGAAGTGTCCAAATTTCTGGCATTTGAAACATCGCATTGGAGACCAAACATACATTTGCACATGGACATTCAAGTATCCTACTTTAATGACCGGTGGTAACAAAGGGTTACAGAATGTCAGAAAGATGGTGGTGGTGGGCACTCTTTCTGCACCTTTTCTGTCACCCTATGCACCTCTGTCACACCCTGGGATGCAAGTTCCGCCGTGATCTCTGCGTCTGAGACACCTCTAAGATCTGGGCATCGAATGACTCCCTTACAGGAATTCAGCTGTTTATGGGGAGTCACCGGGATCTCTCTGCCTAGCAGCTTTGTAGCTTTCAGCAGCTGCTCTGATTGTTTCTTTGTTCTTGCATTGGATAAGAAAGGTACCATTTCGGAGTCGTTTTATGGACTGTGGGTCTCTCCTGCGATGCCTTGGAAGCCCTTCTGTATTGCAAATGGGCTTAGTGCAAATGGGTTTGTCCTGCTCCGTACTTTCCATTATCAACCAGAGGACCAAAATCCTGATATCTTTCTTCTTTCTGTATCGGAATCTGAGTCCACATCAGACTCCTGCAACAGCCTTCATGAAATTAAATTCGCTTTTTTTTTTTTTTGGGGGGGGAGGATTGTTTGGTGAAGAATCCATATTTATAAGTGTGAAATTTCATCTCTCCCTTACCTACCCACCATGGAGTCCAACTAAGGGGCCAGGGCCAAGAAGTCATTCTCTTGACCCCTTCCAGGCTTCAGGAGAGATATACAACAGACAGAAACCTACCAACCCTATCCCCCATGATCATGCCCAACTCCCGGGAACAGACAGCCAGCACTGCAGGGATTACCTTGGCCAGCCGGAGAACTGCCTGTCTTGACCCAGCCCCATGAAGGGGGAGCCGATTAATACACCCAGGCTAGAGTGTACCTCCTGTTTAGGAGAGGTCTGAGCCAAGTGATGTGTTGAGGGTGCTGGCCCTCTCAATCACAGGATCTCATTCCCCTCCGTCACAGGTCGCACCGCATGCAAACGCGGCAAATGTTTAATGTTAAGTAGACCACAGAGAGAAAAAAGAGGGTGGAAAAGAAGACTTGAGGGGGGAGATAGAAAAGAGCCAAATAAGAAAGGCAGAAAACAAGAAAAAGGAGAAAGGCGGGGTTACTATTAGTCAGGATCCTCACCCTTAGCCTATCTGACATGGGAGGCCCTACCAGGGGCATCAACTCCTTACCACGTTGTGCTTAGACCAGACAGCAACTTCACTTTCCAGGCCTAGGAGCATTTTAAAAAACTAGCCTATCTTCAAGTATTGATGCCCCCGCCAGCAAAGCCTAAGGGATCACAGGACCGCGCAAGCCCTCCGACCACGGCAAGGTTGCAGCCCCCAGAGCGATCTGTGCTAAGATAACATTAAAAACAAAAGTATCTATTAAATAGAAAAAAAAAAAAGATTTTTTTTCATTTTTCAGCGCCCTGAACAGCCATTAAATACGTCAATATATATCTGACTGGAGATAACATTCAATTATTAAAGTGTTTGCAATGATTATTTTGATGGTTTCCCACATTTTCATAAGTTTACAGCAAAATCAAACCTTGGTTGCTGAGGAAAAATGGTTTGAGAAAGTAGGGAAACTTTAAAGCCATCTTTCTTAAAATGGCTACCATGTTAATGGGACTCTTTGAAGGGTCATAACTTTTTCACTTTTTAACATACAGAAATTTTTTATATATCATAGGAAAGGTCTTTTTCTCCTCTTTCTGTTGATATACATATCTTAATGAGTTCAAAATTCAACTTATCTATCATTTTGTGGGAATTGGTCACATATTTTCCAGTATCTAAATAACATTTTATCCTAAACCCAGATTAATGTAGGACAAAAATTTACCTTAAAAATTCTTCCTTCGCTGGACATGGTTTTGTGATAAAGACCTGAGCTTACTGCTCGACTGGCACGAACTAAAGTGGCCAAAAAAATGTGATGGGGGAAGATTTTTTTTTTTTTTTTTGCTGTCCCAACCTCTGCGCCACCTCAGAGGCAGTGTACCCACACCGCTCATTCCAACACCCCGTCCACAGCTTCAGCCGGTCAGTCCCGCCGCAGCCTCGGCACCAACAATCCACAGGGTGCAGTCAATGTCAAGTCGTTAAGAGGCAACCCACTGGAGGAGACACTGCACTGCCGCCGAGTCACTTCGGTGGTGTTCAGTGGCGCCTGTTCTAATCTAACATACGCAGGACACCACCTACTAAGCCCCCTACTGACGACAATAATTGCTTAGTTGCGGAGCCGGCATGAGTGAGCTCTCCCCCCGGAGGGCGCCACCGCGTCCTTCCAACGACAGCCCCCATGGACTCGCCGATACAGGTGACCTAGACAGAACCAAACCAAGGCCACAGATGTGGAGAGGACATCGAAATTGACATCACCATGACAGCAGGGCATGAAGGGCCACAGAATTTGAGACATTTTTTTCTTTAATGCTGATCAATGAGAATGAGGATGATTAAGATGATGCTACAGATTTTTCCATTTCAGTCTGAGACTACATGACAGGGCTGAACTCTACGCTTCCTTTCACAATATATCCCGGCGTCAACCAGGCCCAAGAGATACAGGCACCTGCAGTGTTGGTCAGGAAATTTGAGCAACACTCTCAGAAACGCATCCATTAAGTGGATGAAACTCGACTGTGTGGTCCCAGTCTTCCCAACTGAGTCTGCAGCAAACTCAACTCTGGGTAGGAGCCGGTCAGGGCAGAAAAACCCACATGACTTCTGATGGGATTTGAACCCACGACCTCCAAGGCGGGAGTCTGTGACGCTAACCACTTCGCCACGGCGGCTGGTGGGGAAGGAAGAAGATTGAACAGACTAAAACAGTAACTGATTGAGTGTTTTTTGGTATAGAACACATTATTTTGCAAATCTTCCCAAAGAATGACTTGCAAGCTACACAGAAAGATCTTCACTTTTCTGATTTTTTCTAGTCCTGTTCTTTCTCATAAAGGAAATTTCCCATCAATGTCCTGAACATGTGCTTACTATCTGTTTTGAAAGACTCAAGATTTCCTTTTGCTGCTGTCAGTTCTAGACAGATTGATAAATACACACAAGAAAATCAGTCAGGCAAAGAAAGAGAGACAGGAGGGAGGGAAGTGGAGGAGTTTTCCTTCTAAAAGTAGTTTTACAATATAAAGTTCGAAGACATTGAATTGATTCTTTGCCTCACTGCAGATAAGACTGTGTCCATTATCCTGATAAAAACCCAAACGCTGTGAGAAACAGACTGAAAGGGAGGACTTTGAAAGGAAAGACCCTTCACCGAAAGGCAAATCAATGGTACTTCTGAGAGGAACTGTGAATGGGAATATGGAAATATGTGTCTGAGAAGTTGAGGCTCACATCCCAATCTCTATGCAGAATGAAAGCACGCAGCCTTCAGACATTCTCCATGGTTTCTGGCCATAGATATAAGCCTTATGAATAACCTGCCTAAGCCAGAAGCCAGCAATCTGGGGGTCTGACTGTGGCATCCACTTTGTTACACCAGAGAAGGCAGCTCAAGGAGCCTGACTCTGTCCTAAAATGAAGAAGCCAGTGGAGGCATGGCTATTGTCAGGGGCCTCTCTTTGGGCTTCGTGGTCTTGGCTGGGAATAAAGGGCACATCGAAAGTGTGAACTAGCCATCATTATGCCACTTCAGCGACAGGATCCCTGAAAAAACATGAATCTCACTCTACAAGCAGATACTGAGGTAACTAAAAAAAAAAGTCCTTAGGGTGAGGTTTCCAGCATAGCAATTGGCAAGTGGCTCAAACTCACAGAATGCCAGATACTCCAAGACCAGTGGTAGGCTCCCCTTAGGGCAAGAACTGGATTTTACCATTCATAAGAAACAGTAAACTACCAGTTCTGAAAGAAAGGGATCATGGCCGATATCAATTTTCTCCCCACAAGTTTGAAGGTTTTTACAACGGCTGACCTGGACCCTCTAAGGGTATTCATGTTTTTCTTCTTTGTTGTGTAGATCTTCAAAAAAAATTGGTCACATTTTCAATATCAGCAGACACTGGAGAAATACCGACCTGATAATAACACACACCATTCAAAGATCTTCCACTCAGTGTCATGTACCTTCAAGGCAAATGATATTTGCCCAGCCATGATTTTTTTTAACACAAGGCCAGAAACGTTTCTCACAAGAGAGGTATCAGCTGATATGCAGTTGGCCTGGAGAAAGACACAGAGTCTGCATGTAACCTCCTCAACCTGGGCTGAAACAACAAGCCCGATCTCACGGGAGGGCGTATGGGTGCCTTACTAGCAGAGTGATCAAGAGATTGTTCACTCTATCCATTTTGAGGGGCAAATGAAATTCACCTGACACTTCTCTCCAGCCACTTTGTTTCAGACTACTGGAATGAAGGGAGAGGGAGGAAATGCATACGCCAACATCCCTTCCCATGTAATCACCAGAGCATCCAAAGCAAAGGATGAGGGATCTGGAACATGGGACACAAAAACTGGAAGTTAGTCGTTCCATCTGGTGGTGAACAGGTTGATACCAGCAGTTCTCATGACCTGGCAAATCGATCTGAGTGTGGACTTGTACAGCATCCATTCCAAGGAAGAACTGACCCCTCCTGGACAGAGAATATGCCACAACATTCAGCTTGCCTGGAATGTGCTTTACAAGCAATGTGACCTTTATGGACTGATAGCAGGTGAAGAGGGACTGCTAAGTCATTGAAGGTTCAGGAGTGAGTCCCACCCTGACTCTTCACATAAACCACACCCATGGAGTTGTCGATGTACGTGTATCAGTCCTGTTTTTCTCAGATTAGAGGAGGGTAGGGTGTCTTGTACAACAGACCATGCATTGGATACCACAGTTCTAGCAAAAGAAACTTCAGAATTTGAAACTGAAGCAAACAAAACTCGGTCTCCATTGTCATACATATCTGATTCTATCCACATTCTCACTGAACATACGTGAATAGTACTGGTCAGAGGACACCCAGGCCCCCCAGCCAGCATTCATTCAAGGCTCGCCCTTGTAAATCAGAGAGCCTTGTTGAATTTCCTCATAGTGGGACATAATCCAATCTTCAGCTTTGCTGGGGGCAAGACACAATGCATATCCCAATGAAAACACATTCCCCAACAGCTCTTCTTCACCTTTCAGGCGAGGGGTCAAGAGAGTGGAGCGCGAGGGGGGTAAAAACACTGCCTTGTCTCCACAGATCATGGTACCAATACAGAACTGGCATAGCTTGGAAAGGAGGCACTCACTAGTGAAAAGTGGTGGACCGTCTTGAAGGTCTACCCGAATATCAAGCAGTTCTTAATTCACTTACAGCCAGTTGTACAAAATGTAGGAAGAGAGAGGGCAATAGAGCGTAATTTGCAAGATTATTCAGTGAAATTCTCACTTGGGAAATATGGGAGAAAAAGACTTCTTCATCAGAAGCAAACACAGGCTTGAAAGGTTGCTTGCAAGGATCAACAAGTGCCAAAAAATCTGAATACCGAACAGCAATGGGGAGGCTGTGTTCCCTCACCAAGGAAAAAAGATGAAAAATGAACTATGTTTGAATATTGCTCAATGAAGTGAAGCTGCTAAGGGTGATCAATCTTAGTGCCAAACTTGGTGATGGAATAAATCAAGAGTTGATCCAAGTGTTGAGACCCAGTAAAAATAAAATGGTAGAGTGATCAAGACATTCAATGCAGTAAACATTCTCAAGTTATTTGCAAATATCTCGAGAGTTGTATGAATGAACCTAAAGCCTTAAAATTCCTGGAATTTGCTAACTACTATAAAAATTCCATCTGTGGTTATGAAATTGTCAGAACATCCATGCGGTACTGGAGGTCATTTTAACATAGTCAAGCCAAAGAAAGACATGTTTAACTATCATACCATAAGGAAGAGATTTAACTATACATTCTTAGTGTGCTTACAACATATTAGTCAGGCAATCAAATAGCAGCAAGAGCAATATTATGACAAATCAGTTTGCTTGCATATATCATTTATCATCACTTTACGTACATGACTTTACTTTCATTAGCACTGAGTGCCAAAATACAGCAACATACAATCATGAGATGACATTCAAAAGGCTTTTTTTTTAAGTAAAAGAGAACTTTTGAAAGACCGTTTGTATTCATAAAAGTCCTTACAAGAACCCAAATTATTAGCCATGAGATGAATCAAAACAAGGACTTACGAGTCTGAAAATGCAGTGTGATCTTGAACTTCTGTCATTCTGTTTAGTTTCAGCAAACTTGCGGTTCGCTGAAAGACAAATATTGCATATGCATAAAACCATACTGGACGCATCACAAACTCAGACAAACACAATTACAAACATATAGCTGCCAGCCTTCTGGAATCAAAATTCAGGGGCCAGAAGATGAAGGATATGGATTGAGAGGAGAGAAGGAGCTGGTGTAGATTTTGACTGAAAGCAATTTCAACTCCTGACTGCTCCAGTTGATGAATGTCAATTTTAGGAAGACATATATTTCCAAAACATGCAGTTACTGACACTCCTAGAATATCTTTGGCTGTAATCTATCCCATTTTAAAAATTAACCCCTGACTGCCAAATATTTCAGTAAAATATTGAAATTTTGGATTTTTTCACACTGAATCTGGGATTTCAAGGATCATTTCTACAAAAATTGAAAATTTCTGAAAACTGCGCCAGTGTTCCTTCTTCATTCATTGCCCATTACCCCTCCTGGGGTACACACAACCAACCAAGGATCTCCAAGCACCTCTGTCCTGGGCTTTTTTTTTCCAACTGGTTCCATGTCATCCACATGTTCCTGATATCAGTTTCCATGTCCCAGCGCCACATGTTCCTTGATGTCATGTGTACATGTTATGTTGATTGTAATGTGCACATGTTGTTTTGCGTATAACTATTGGTTTTGAGATAGCAGGTTGCTGGCCTTGTGGTTTTAAGTGAAAAGTGTCATGTGAATGCACGTCTCTATTCTGTTGGCTGTGGGCCTGTGTGAGTACTGGTTGGGCACACTGCGTGCACTATTGAATTTACCTTTAGAATCACTTGCACCATGCCAGCCGGAGAAGTCGGAGGGCCTGATGGTTTGTTTGGACTGAGGCCAGAGCAAGGCTGCGTCGCATTAGAGGTATTTAAGTATCCATGTTTAATTAGGAAGAAGTGAAATATATGAGCAAAAGTAAGGAAGACGTTTGTATTTAAAAGAAAGAAGATAATAAGAACAAGTGTGGTTAAAGTTGTAACAATTCTTTTATTAAAGAATGGGAAATGAAAAGTGACATTCAAAATAAAAGCTTATGCATAGGGGAAAGGTTACTGTTTGGCATCTTCATGTTGTGGCGAGTTCCTTTTTTTTCTTCTTTAGTAATTATAGAAACTGTACGTGGTTCTGAGAGTGTTAACAGATTGGCTGTCTCACACGGCCACAGACCTAGGGCCTTGGGGTGGTCCCAGAGGTGCCGGACCAAGTCCCAGCTCAGGAAAGTTTGTATTAAGCGACACCCTATTCAGCCCGGAGATGACTGTCTCCTGTGTGCCTTCCTCAAGGTTAAGAGGTTGACCAGAGAGTGAAATTTATATTTATCTTCTTATAAAGAAACCTGGAATATGGAAGCAATGTATCTATTTTCCTGTAAAGGAATTTTGAATGTGGAAACATTTGGGTGAGAAAACATTAAAGGCGTGGCCGAATGGAACTGATGTTCCAGTATTTCCTTAAAGGAGAGTGATAATTGATAATACACGAGTGGGGAAGGATACCCCAGAACTTCCATCCTAGAGACAGTGACGATCTTGGTATTCTGAGCTGGATAGTGAATGATTTTTATGTTGTCTCCTCCTGATGCAAAAAAAGGTGTTGATGCATGCCCCCTGATGTTTACAAATGATGTGATACATATTCCCCTGTTGCTGGTGATTGATACTAATTCATCCCCATTATATTTATGAATTCCTTGATTGTAGGGGAAGCAGTTGTTTGTTTCTTTTTCCTCCTTTGTGGAGTGGAGGTATAAAGTGTTGGTGCCTTTGTGGAGTGGAGGTATAAAGTGTTGGTGTTTGATTAATAATATTTGTACTCCCGTAGGAGGAGGGGAAACAAACCTTTCTTGTGTTGTGTTTATTATTTGGCACTCCTTGGGTGAGAGGAGGGACTGCGTGTACGTGCAGAGTATATTTTGGGCAGATGTGCATGTGTGTGTACAACCGCTAGAGTATGACACTTGGCCAACCTCTTTTTCGCTTTCCTTGGGGGTTCTATGTTACAGCTTGTCTGGTGGTGTTGCTTGCAGGCTTCTACAGCATATGTCCAATCCAGATCTAACGTTGTTTCTTGATTTCCTGTTCTACGGGCAGCTGGTTTGTTCTCTCCCAGAGCTCGTTGTTGTTGATGGTGTCTGGCCATCGGATGCGGAGAATCTTGCGCAGGCAGTTGTTGATGAACACCTGCACTTGATTGGTGGTAGCGACTGTAGTTCTCCAGGTCTCCGCTCCATGCAACAGAACTGCCATGATGTTGGTGCTGAAGAGCCTGACTTTGGTGTTCATTGACAGCTCCTTGGAGCTCCAAATGTTCCATAGCTGTAAGAACACTGCCCCGGCCTTTCCTTACTCTGATGTCAGCTTCTGTTCCCCCTGCTTGTCGATGACACAGCCCAGGTAGGTAAAGGCTTCTACCTCCTCTAGCATCTTACCGTCCAGCATGATCGAATTGGTGCTTACAGCCTTGGCCTTGAGAATCTTGCTGTTGCCTTTATGGATGTTGAGCCCTACTTCCGCTGATGTGGCTGCTTGTCTTCTCTTGTATCTGCTGTTGAGTGTGCGACTGCAAGAGTAGTGCGGGTCGTCAGCAAAGTCCAAATCGTCAAGCTGCATTAAGAGTGTCTACTGGATCCCATGTCTTATCTGATCTGTGGACATCTCATGATCCGGTCTAATGCTAGTGGAAATAGAAAAAGTGAAAGTAGGCAACCTTGTCTGAAGCCAGTCCTCACTTCAAATGCCTTTGTGAGCTGCCCTCCATGGTTGACACTGCAGGTCAGACCCTTGTACGAGTTTCTGATGATGGTGGTGATCTCGGATGGCACACCGTAATGTCAGAGAAGCTTCCATGGGGTATGCTGTCAAAGGCTTTCTTGTAATTGACATACGGGGATGAGGGTCTACTCGTCTGATTGCTCAACAATGATGCAGAGCATTGCAATCTCATCTGTGTAGGATCGATCCTTGCAAAAGCCAGCCTGCTGGTCGCGAAGTTGAGCATCAATGGGATCCTTTCACCTGTTCAAAATGACTGTTGAAAACCTTTCCTAGCACAGACAACAGTGTGATTCCTCTGTCCTTTGCGCAGTTGCTAAGGTCGCCTTTCTTGGGAAATCTTGATAAGGTATCCATCCTTCCAGTCTGCTGGCACTTGCTCCTCTTCCAAGACCTTCTTGAAGAGAGGCCAAAGCATCTCTACTGTGGCCTCTATGCCTGTCTTCAGCGCCTCTACAGGGATGTTGTCAGGTCCTGCCACCTTTCCCTTCTTTAACTGTTTGATGGCCTTTTGAATTTCTTTGGTTGGTGCACCGCAGTCTATGGGCAGGCCTGAGTCAGCCTCTTCGATGTCTGGAGGGTTCTCTGGCAATGGTCTGTTCAAAAACTCCTCGAAGTGCTCAACCTATCTGTTCTGCTGCTCTTCTCCTGTGAATTTTTTTTCCCTCTCTGTCCTTTATTGGTCGCTCTAGCTTCCTGTATTTTCCTGCCAGCTTCTTGGTGGTGTCATACAATCCTTTCATGTTTTCCTGTTTTTTTGCTGCTTGCTCGGCTTCTGTTACTAGGTCATCTACATACATCCTCTTGTCTGTTCTGATGCTCTTCTTTGGTTGCTTGTTTGCTTCAGTGTATTCTGCTTGTGCTTTGGCCTTCCCTGCTCTTGTTCGGCTGTTGTTGATTGCCGCCTTCTCTTTCCTCTGTTGGATCTTGCATAGGCTGTCTGCCGAGATCCATTCCTTTTTTGTCAATTTCAACTATGCCCTTCGCTCCTGGTGGAGCGTAGGCCATCGACGACCCTTCGCCATCGCACTCTGTTCTGGACAGTTCTGGCCATTCCAGACAGTTGGTCCCTTGTTGCTTCAGCTCTGCCTCAATGTCTCGCCTCCAGTTTGTTGTGAGGCTGGCCTCTCCTACTCTTTCCTTGTGGGTTCCAGGTCAAGGCTTGGCGTGTGGTGCTGGACGCTGGCTTCCTGAGGGTGTTTCCGATCCAGCCCCGCTTCCTTCGCAGTATCTGCTTGGCCGCTGGTTCCTGTCCCGCTCACTCCCACAGATCTTCATTTCGGATCTTCTCTTGCCATCGGATTTTGTAGATGTGCCTCAGACAGGTGTTGATTCTGAATCTTTTGTTGCATCATCTGTGTTGTCCACCATGTCTCGCATCCACAGAGCAGAACTGACTACACATTGAAGTTGAAGATGCGCAGTTTGGTACTCATGCTGATTCCTCCTTATTCCCAGATGTTCTTGAGCATGATGAAAGCTGCTCTTGCCTTACTGGTTCTGGCTGTGACGTCTCGAGCCGTGCCTCCCCTTTTAGTCAACCAAGCTTCCCAGATAGACGAAAGACTCCACCTCCCTGATGGGCTCTCCATCAACTGTAACTGGTGTGCTGGCAGTGGTGTTGATTTTCATCAGCTTGGTCTTCTTCCTGTTGATCTGAGCCCTGTCCTGGCTGATGAGGTCTCCAGGCGAGTGGGTCTTGTCCTGCATCTGGCTGTGGATGTGACACGAGTGCCAGCAAAGTCCTCAGCAAAGTCAAGGTCGTCTAGCTGCGTCCAGAGTGTCCACTGTATACCGCTGTTCCTGCCTGTTGTAGTGGTCTTCATGATCCAGTCGATGACCAGGAGGAAGAGGAACAGCAACAGCAGGCACCCCTACTGAACTCCAGTCTTCACCTCAAAACTTTCAGATAGCTGGCCTGCATGGGCAGTCCTGCAGTTCATGTCAAATAATCCGTTTTTTCATAACAGAATCCTACCAGTACCAGATGTGGATTATAAAGTCTATTTGCTTCATGTGGTTCAGCTTGTTCAAAGACTCGTTGAAAAGCAAAACATATCCAAGTTGAGAACAAGCCTTAACATTCTTTTGCAGCAGTTGAGAAAATTGGGGTTCAAACCCAAATGTTGTCAGGTGTTGGCATCTTCTTTCCCCACATTTAAATCTGGCAGCTATGTCACTGTCTGGGAACACTGATCTGAACAATTCTCCACTCTGTTCAGATGACTTACAACAGTAGTGGCAGTCAACAACTTTCAATGCCCACATCACATCAGACTTTAATTGATTGTTGTCAAGATTGCATGCTAACCCTAGATCGCTGTGGCTGGATTTGAGCTGATGGACATTCACTGTTGGCACTAGTGTTGCTACATATACTGGAAGTGACTGTACTTGACACTATTTTTTGTTGAAACAGATGTAGAGGGAATGAAAAAAATCAGCATCTAGTGTCTGCCTTGAATTCTGGTTCATTTTTCTGATTTGTCACTCTTAGTGTGTTGCCTAAGAACACTCCTGCCCACCGATGCCAGTTTTAATTATACTCCACAAAAAAAAGGCAGCATGCGGTGTGCTTGTCAGACGCATTCTTTCTAACCCACTCACAAAAATCCTTCGAAGTTAACCATGCATCTTGAAAAAACACTTCCCTGGCATTTTGAAATTTCTTTGCAGCATATGAACAATCTTCCAGACAATGAGATACACATCGATCAATAGCAGGTCAACCACAATGCAGAAGGAGAGCAAAATCAAAACTTTGAGTGCTAAGACACAAGGCAAGTAACTGTTGTCTAATGCCATTCATTATATTGGCAAGCTCAGAAGCCGCCATGTTATATACCTATAGCTATTAGTATAACAGCACATTTGAAAATCTGTATGCCAAGATAAAATTCAGCTTTTTGGGGTAGGTTCATAAAATGGTTGCTACTCTCACTTATTTCTTGACAGATCTCTCTGATGTTTTGTATGTTTTGTTGTTAGACATTTGTCTTCAATGTCCTGTCAAAATGACTTGATTATGCTGATAATTAGTATAGCAGAATTTGACATAATTATAAAACTTTTACAAAAAATAACAGTTTTCGAGTATATACACAAACACATTGCACCAAATCGAATGAGTCAAAACACTGTAAAAAGTGGTCTTGCTATTTATTCAACATCAGCACTAACACATGACAGTCATATAAATCCCAAGGAATCTTGTTCTTGATGACAATCTGCTCATAATTGGGGGTACTATCTTTTAGGTAAAAAGGGGCATAATCATGCTTTTCATGGTATGTTCACTAACATCTACATTACTCAGCCGTTTGTTGAATTATTTGTTAGATTTTTTTGTGGATTACTTCCTTAGACCCTTGTCTACAATTTCACATCATTCTAATTTGATTTTGTGGGGTAATAATGATTCACACTAGTAACATATGATAAAACAGTTTTTTTTTTTGTTTTCAATTGACACACTTTTACAAAAATTCACCACATAAAAGCCCACTAAACACAGCAAAAATACCTTTTGTTGTTTGCTCAACAACATTACAAACACCTGGGAGTCATATTGTTGTCAATAAATGTCCCTCTGTGTAACAAACTGTATGTTACTGGGGGTACCCTAATTCTACTAGAAAGGGGCATAATTTTACTATTTGGGGTAGGTTCAGTACCTCAATCACTGTTTATTTATTTGTTGACATATGACTTTGATTTTATGGCTTTTCTTTTCTTATACCCCCAGCTATGATGCTGTATAGCAATAATGTGTTATTGTTGGCCATTAGGGGATGGACAGGGATATAATGAATGGTGGTTTTACAAAAAAAGCACTTTCCACTTTCCAAGTCCAAGTATACAAAAACAAATTACACCATAAAAAATCAGTGAAAACAATGAAAAAGTGGTGTGACTAATTATTCAACATCAGCACTAACACATGACAATCATATAAATCCCAAGGAATCTTGTTCTTGATGACAATCTGCTCATAATTGGGGGTACTATCTTTAGGTAAAAAGGGGCATAATCATGCTTTTCATGGTATGTTCACTAACATCTACATTACTCAGCCCGTTTGTTGAATTATTTGTTAGATTTTTTGTGGATTACTTCCTTAGACCCTTGTCTACAATTTCACATCATTCTAATTTGATTTTGTGGGTAATAATGATGATTCACACTAGTAACATATGATAAAACAGTTTTTGTTTTGTTTTCAATTTGACACTTTTACAAAAATTCACCACATAAAAGCCCACTAAAACACAGCAAATACCTTTTGTTGTTTGCTCAACAACATTACAAACACCTGGGAGTCATATTGTTGTCAATAAATGTCCCACTGTGTAACAAACTGTATGTTACTGGGGGTACCCTAATTCTACTAGAAAGGGGCATAATTTTTACTATTTTGGGGTAGGTTCAGTACCTCAATCACTGCTTTATTTATTTTGACATGTGACTTAGATTTTATGGCTTCTCTTTTCTTATACCCTAAGCTGTGATGCTGTATAACAATAAATGTGTTATTGTTGGCCATTAGGGATGGACAGGGATGTAATGAATGGTGGTTTTAAAAAAAAAAAAACTTTCTAAGTATACAAAAACAAATTGCACCATATAAAATCAGTGAAAATAATGAAAAAGTGGTGTGACTAATTATTCAACATCAGCACTAACACATGACAGTCATATGAATCCCAAGGAATCTTGTTCTTGATGACAATCTGCTCATAATTGGGGGTACTATCTTTTAGGTAAAAAGGGGCATAATCATGCTTTTCATGGTATGTTCACTAACATCTTCATTACTCATCCATTATTGAGTTATTTGTTAGATTTTTTGTGGATTACTTCCTTAGACCCTTGTCTACAATTTCACATCATTCTAATTTGATTTTGTGGGCAATAATGATGGTTCACACTAATAACATATGATAAAACAGTTTTTTTTTTTGTTTTCAGTTTGAGAATTTTATAAAAATTCACCACATAAAAGCCCACTAAACACAGCAAAAATACCTTTTGTTGTTTGCTCAACAACATTACAAACACCTGGGAGTCATATTGTTGTCAATAAATGTCCCTCTGTGTAACAAACTGTATGTTACTGGGGGTACCCTAATTCTACTAGA
>JADBJO010006852.1:21636-29136 GCA_016801955.1 Conus betulinus
CGGTACTAAACTTCATAGGCTTGGACATAATCCTCAGGTTGTCTGCAGTCCCTGCTTCATAACTTTAGGGGATGGTGTTCTTTTTTTTTGTTTGTCCAAATTGTGGTTCAAAGAAACACACAAGGGGATTCATTTTGTACTCCACTTGCAGAGCTTTCCTTCACTGATGGCACTCTTGTCTGGTCACAGCATACACAAAATAGTGAACACACGCATGGGTGAGAAAAAAAAAAACCCCTGTAGAATGGAAAACTAAGAACACAAAAAAAAAGCAGAAGAGAATGAAATGTACAACTAAGAAAAAAAAAAAAAAAGAAAACTGACAGAGATGATCCTACTCCCAATACACAAACTTGGTGTGATAGTCCATGAAACACTGGCCTAAGCACAATCCAGGCTTGGAGGGGCAGGAGGGGCAATAGTAGCGGGATTCCTTCCGCACGTTGAGTTTCTTGGTACAAACTCGACATTTCTTGGTAGGGGCAGCCTTGTTTGGTGTCGGTGGCAGTGGGGAATAAAAAGTGGTTAGCGCCCATCCTCACCTCATCATCTGTTTTGCCCTCTTCCACAGCAGGCACCTGGTCTGGCCAAATCCAAGAAGTGATGACACTCTCCATAAACCTAAGAAAGTTTTACAGGAGTCATCACCTCTTGACTTCTGCAAAATAAAGGCATTGCAGGCTGCAACCTGCAGAAAATGGAAAAATAATTTCTTCGTCCATTTCATCGACTTGCGGGTGCAGTCATATGGGTGAAGCAGCTGGTCTTGTTTGTCGACCCCCCCCCATATTCCTGTTGTACTGTGATGAAACGGACGGACGCATGTTGATACCCCGTCGTCCCCGGTCTGGAATCGGTGCCTCAGTGTGGCCGTGCACAGTAGACAGCAGATGCACCACTTTTGTGCTGTGGTACTTTGTGGCGATGATCTTGTTGTCACCACAAAGAGCAGCTGATGATCCGGGGCCCAGCTTCACACCACGTAGCTCTTCTGGAATACCCCGGTTCTCCCGGATGGTGCCGCAGGCCAAGGTGTTCCTTTCCAGGAGGTAGAGGTACAGCCTCAGACTACTGTACCAGTTGTCCGTGTAGACATGGTAGCCCTTTTCCAGGAGAGGGGCTACCAGGTACAGCACCATTTTCTCACTGGCAGAGAGAGTTGGGTTGTCTGCATTCACAGACTCCAGGACAGGCTGCACCTCGTTGATGGGGTCCTCCCTTCCAGCATACACCTTGAAGCGGTAGCAGTAGCCACCACTTCCCTTGACACCGCCGTCAGACTCACAGCACAGGTAGATTTTTATTCCAAACCGGGCACGTTTCAAGGGTATGTATTGACGAAATATCAATCTGCCCTTCCAAAGAAGTAGACTTTCGTCAACACACACCGCTTGCCGGGGCTCGTACACTTCCTGAAACTTCTCATGCAGATGATCCAGAATGGGTCGAATCTTGTACAGCCGGTCGTACCCTGGATCACCTTGCACTGCATGCCTGCATTGTCGTTGAAATGCAGAAACTGAAGAAGAATCTGAAATACAGAATAAATATTCAAGATCAGTAAGCAGACCACAACCGGGCACACACACACACACACACACACACACACACACACACACACACACACACACACACACACACACACACACACACACACACACACACACACGCATTTACACACACACACTTACACAAACACACACACACACACACACACACACACACACACACACACACACACATGAAATGAAAACACCACATTGGTACCAAAAGAGTGCTTTTGTGTTTTACAAAATAAATTTGTATGGAAATCTTGCATACAGAAATGAATGCTTGTGCACAACTGGGCACACACACACACACACACACACACACACACACACACACACACACATCACACACACACACACACACACACACACACACACACACACACACACACACACACATTTATATAAACACAAAACAGTATCACACACACATGAATATAAAAACACCACACTGGTGCAAAAAAAAAAGTGCTTTTCTGGTTTTCAAAATGAACAAACTTGTATGGAAAACTTGCACACAGAAAGAAATAATGCTTATGCACACATGTGCGCACACATGCACACACACACACACACACACACACACACACACACACACACACACACACACACACACACACACACACACACACACACACACACACACACACACAATCCCACCTATCCATACAGTTATTATTTCCTACACATGTACTTTCAATAGGAAACAGGGGGCAAAGAAGAGAAATATGGAAAATGAATAGTGGAGGGATGAAGAATCAAGCAAAAAAAAAAAAAGAAAAATAGAGCTACTTGCCTGGAATCGGTTTCTGGTCATGACAGAACTGAAGACTGGAACTCTGTACAGCACCTTCTTCGTCCAGTCCAGTACAATCAATGGAAGGCAGGCGCACAATCCCCATAAGTAGAACAAGGCCCAGAAACTTCCTCATTTCTGTACAATCCACGTTCTCCCACTTGTTGGCCCTTGAAAATGCTGGAAGATTGGGGTGTGCTTCCAGAAACTGGTCAGCATACAAGTTTGTTTGAACAACAAGATGGTTCACAAGATCAGCAAAAAAAATAATTCGAAGTAGTCAACAGGACGAAAATTAGCACAGTTGACTTTGACCCCTGGATTTCCAGTAAAAACTACATCAGGGTTGGGGACCTGTGCATCAGCATCTCTCCACTCTCTGATCAGCTGTGCTGACCACGCCCCATGCCACGCCCCGGCCTTTTCCACGGGACCCTCGCTGTCGTCCTGAGCCCCTGCCATGTCCACGACCCCCCGTCCTTCGTCCGGGAGGGGGTGCAGTACTTGTTGATGGATGGCACGGATCCGCCATTTCTGCTTCGTCACCCTCGCTAGCGTCGCTTTCCTCACTGCTATCACGCGGAACGAACAAAGGATCGACGTCATCACCCGCACCTATCTCCGATAAAAGTGGATGGTGCTGATTCCCATCCGTCTCCTCCTCATCACTAATATCGGAATCCGACCCTCCAAGATCTTCTTTCACCACTGTCTTCGTCGTTTAGAATTTCATCTAAGACATCAAGCGCGGTATATCGCTTGAAAACGGGACGACTCGACGATGTGCTAGGTCGCGCTGCCATGTTGAGTACGCTAATCAGCTCTGACCTCTCAACTCGTAATTTGCATAACCCTATGGTCAGCGAACGGTCACGTGAAGGGCAAGGGCCGTTGCTCTGACATCAGTAGAAGAGGTGAAAACATTTTACACGGTCGTCTCCCATTTAGATTTTTCTGCTTTCTGTGACGAAATTATATTGAATCAATAAACAGTAACTTAAAACGACAGTTTGACAGAGTGAAATCAATGACTACAGTGGGACGATTCTTGGAAACAGAAATCAGTGAAATCTGAGTGAAATCTGCAGCTGTCAAGATGATTATTCAACATAGGCAAAACAATGCTGAACTTTTATTTACATGCAGCAGCTGTTTGAAAAATACTGGTTTTGCCTGGTGGGCAGGTAACAGAATTCAGTACACACTTGACATAAATAACTGCCTGCCCTGGGCAGTTAGGCAGCCATTATTATCCTTCTACACACACACACACACACACATACACACACACACACACATATATATATATATATATACATGCACACATTTAAGTTTCCATGATACAAGAACCTCAGCTGGCCCACGCAGAATTCAGAGTACAAAAAATAAAACCTTAATCAATGACTGAACATGATATACTAAGTATACTGCTTAGGTAACATCAGACTTGTTTGATACAATATTGATGAAGAAAAAATAATAATAATGCAGCAAAAAGAGAAAAGGGTTGTTTTGGCATGAAGAACAGTAACCCTTTTCAGCGGCAAAGTCAAGGAAGGGGAGCTGATGCAGAGATTAGATCCATGAGGAGCAAGTGTTCATAGCAGATGACACATGGTCCCTGAGACTGACCACTCCAGCAACTGGAGGGCCAGTGCTTTCACAAGATAGGCATATCCAAGCCATCACCGACCGCTATGGTTTTACACTGTTCAGAGAATCAAGACCGATTTGTTTGCAACACTTTTGAAAAGTGTGATTGCAAGCGTTCTTCTTCAATGAAAGGCAAGAGCAGGGTTTTTCTTTTCTGTCATACGCTAAGTAAATCCCATCTAAATATACAAAGATATTATTACATATGTTTCTTTGTTCTGCATTTTTGTTTTTTTTTTTTTAAAAAAGGGGGAGCGTTATTTATTACCGCGTTTCGTTTTTCCGTGTTTTCTTTTCTTACCTGTTGCAAATTAATCCTCTCCTTGAGGATCCTCGAACTGAGGGATTTAAACAAAAAAACCTGGATCTTGCAGCTAGAAAACTTTATTTTCATAGACAATACTGCACGGTTTAGAAAAGTTCACCCAAATTGCTTACCTTCTTTGGCTGCCAGCGGGCATTCTCTTGTAATATGAACGTACAGATTTGAGTATAAAATTTCAGTTTCAATCTATGAAAGCGCAGCAGACTGCACATGACATTTTCAGGGCTGTCACACATGCAGATGGAAAGTACCATTACAGCAGAAAACCATCACTACCACAAAACATTATACACTTATCTACAACAATTCGTGACTGCAGAGTTAAATGATGACATCCTGAATGCAGATAGAAGTAAGCCCTATCGTGGGTATCAGCCATTTAACTCAATTTGCTGCAGCCCAATTTTAATTCAGCATAAAAAAGTCATAAAAATCATAACTGGGCAAAGAAACAAACACTGGGAGGTCACACAGCCACAAGCACTGCAGAATGGATAGTTAATGTCTCCTTAGATGGTGTTTATTGTCTTTGTCATTACCTTATCACCATTATCACAACTGAATATCCAGCATGTTATTGATTGCAACAAGACAAAAAACTGCAAAGATTTTCCAGCACATAGGTATGTCAGTGAACCACAAAGACACACAAATGGTAAACATTTTTTTTTAAACAGAGCCAAAGAGAGTCAGTGAAAAGAGAAAATCATCAGCATATAAAAATACTGAAAAAACAAAACAAAACAGAAATGTTATCCCCAAAGACTGTAAGTATTTCATTCATTCACATTCCAGAGACTACCAAATTACACAACTCTCTGGTTTCTCTCTTAATTCTGTTCAAAAACAGATGCACACACACACACACACACACACACACACATACACATACACACAACACACACATGCACACACACACACACACACACACACACAACACACACACACACACTTACACACACACACACACACACACACACACACACACACACACACACACACATACACACACACACACACACACACGCACACACACACACACACACACACACACACACAAAGTATACAGAACATTCAGCACTACCTGAAAGTATCTGAGATGGGGGTGTCTCCTTAAAATGTCTGGGTCCACATCTCGGTTGAAGGTCCGTTTGTCAGTCAACACTTTCACCTCTGTCGCCCCAGCATCCTCAGCATTCTGGATCAGTTCCTTAAAAAACACAGCAAACAGCCTCCAGTCAACTAAAAAAGCTATTTTCAACGCTGAAGAGGAACACATACCAACAAGTTAATCCAATGTCACCAAGATATGAAAGTATGCAGAAAGTCTAGCCTCATCATGCAGTCTCAGAGCAGAATGGAACTGACAGCATCACATTCCTAATCCTCATCCTCTTTGACCAATTCATTTCAAATAATAGCCCAGTCAACCGCTACGGGTCAAATCGGGACAGCCTTCTCAAAGTCTATTCCTTATATAATTATTGAAAAAATAAATCAGTAAACTTGATTTTTCATATTAACATGCAAACGTTGCTCACAGTATTTTCTTCGACTAACTCGATGCAGCCTATTTTCATCAACTTATGAGCATCGCAATCTTTGCGTTTCCTTGTAGAAGCAGTCATTCTACCTCAGTGTTCTTCTGAAGCGTACATATTTTGGTGGTGGAACAGACCTAGTATTTTTGTTCTTGTCGGAATATACAAACAAAAGATGGCTGTGAGAACGTGAAAATGAAGATGGTTGAGTACAGTTCATAGTCAGGAGCTATGTCACAAGGAGAAGATATATTCACAGACAAGCACAATAATGATTACCCTGTCTCAATTCCTTTTGCGGGTGAAAAATGGACTTTTTTTTAAAGGAACACCTCCCAATGGATTCTCTCAGGTGCATGCTGTGAAGTATGTATGTCTCACGTCACGTAAGCCCCAACATTCAACAAGAATGTGGTTAACACTTAGCAGCTCATCCACATGGTATGCGCCATGGTGCATCTTCTTGTGTAAAAGATCTTAGGGAATTTGATGCTCTCTTCCCTGCAGTTTCCAGGATCAGTTGGGAGAAACTGTTGGAGGTTTGGGTAGATTGGAAAGGGTCGATGCCTGGTGGTGTGTTCCAACTTCTTGAATGAAGTTGTTCACATAGTTCAAATTGTGGATTTCCAATCTGGGTCAGGGATGAAGAAATAAGACATTTTTTTTCCATTGTGGCATTCTTGGCAAAGTAATCAGCTATATTCATCTCCTGGAATATCAACCACTCCCAGAACCCAGGTAAGAACAAGGCTGAAACCATCAGTTTTCAGAGAGGGCAACAGTTGACAGAATCTCAGAGGATCTGGGTGACTAGTTTTACAACCAGCAATTCCCACCAGTGGAGAAAGGAGTCCCAAAAGAGGAGAAATTTTGTACCTGAATTGAGAGATCATTGTTCAGATCCCAACCCAGGGTAATCAGTTGAAGAGTAAAACAGAACTACTCATATCAGAAGGAAATGTGTTTTGAAAATGGCCAATTAGAAGGAAGAGAACAATAAGCAGATGAAGCCCACATTTTTGACACTGATATCAATCTGTGAATATTTTGCAGTATCATTATTTTTTTTTAAAACAGAGTTTTGTATAGTAGGACTATTATACCAATGATGTGGAAGAGGCTTTACAGATAGAAAAAAATATCAAAACAGACCTCTGGTATTTCAAAGGTCTGTGACTTGAAAAACTTGGAGACACGTGAAACACCTTCAAGATCTACATCTGCATTTTGCAAGTGAGAAAGGATATCAATTTTAATTTCATTTTGAATCTGGGGTTGAAGATACAGTCAAAAGCCACAAAAAAGTTTCCACTGAAACAAGGTCACAAGTTGAATGATATTTTGGGGGCAATATACTTGTGTACTAATGCCACACGCAAGTTTCAAAACAACATTTCATATCTTAAGAAACCTGCACTGCGGTGAATTCTCTGGGTGGACGCTGAATCTACTTCGTGCATGCTTTCATTTATTCTACAACCTGCTCTACATTGGAGAATGTAGTATCGAGAGCCAATGAATTATGCAACTACATTAATATCAAACAGTTGACAAGAAGACACACCAGCCTCCAATATATTTCATGGACAGGCTACCCTCTGGAACATCAAATGAATCATATTTCTCCCTCCACAT
>JADBJO010006852.1:36636-44136 GCA_016801955.1 Conus betulinus
CTCCCTCTTCTCGATTAGAGAGTGTGTTATAATTAGTGTCCGTTTGAGCGTTGTGTGCTTTTTTTTCTGACAGTTGTATCGTTGGGACCCCAGGTCTTTCTTTATCCTCTCCCCTGGGCTCTCCCTCTCCCACCTTTTCCCCCTCCCACACCCACACCCCCATCCTGGCTGTGTTTCCATACGTCCGATTTGACATGCCTAGACAGGCCGCTCAGGGGATGTTACTACATCATTTTTGTGATGAATAGCATCGCAGTTGCATCCCTTGGCATTTACCTTTCTATATCATGTTGTATTAGCCCCGCTGACCGTATAAAGAGGTTGACTGAATAGTATCACTGCTTTTTTCGTGGCGGTCTTTCCACTTTGATTCACTTCTACTGAATCTAGTGTGTGTTAATGTGGTCTAGAGCGAGAAATTTACACAGATTCGTTTTGTGTATGTGAGAAGGTGGTGGTTAGATACA
Organism: Conus betulinus; assembly: GCA_016801955.1. Taxonomy (NCBI): domain Eukaryota; kingdom Metazoa; phylum Mollusca; class Gastropoda; order Neogastropoda; family Conidae; genus Conus; species Conus betulinus. The sequence continues at coordinate 37,104 of JADBJO010006852.1, forward strand.
ACAATCTGTGCTGACATCGGAAAGCTTTTTTTTTTTTTTTTTTTTTTTTTTTTTTTTTAAAGCTGTCTGTAAACTAGTTCACTCTTCAGCCTTACAACTTCGGATTTCCATTCATCTTATATGTGAGAGGACAGTGGCAGAATTAATTTATTCAACAATTTTTATTTGACAAATTAAAGTTGAGATTTTGTGCAAACAACAACAACACAAAAAAAACACACCCCCCCCCCCCCCCCCCCATCAAAATAAAGAGAAAATATGTTTCTTGTCCAGGACAGATCTAGCGACACCCAGTACATGACATCTCTGATATTATGCTACAAAGTGTACTTTGGAGGACCGATACGGATATATGAATACGAAATATCAAACTTTAAGTCTGGGTGCCCAATACCCGACATTGCCGGAATATCAATGAACTGAATGCTTACATTCTTAGTCTTAAAATCAGTCCTTAAGTAAATTATTAACTCCGTAAATGGTAAATTTCAGCACAGTGTAGGCCTATCAGTGCAGCTCTCGGGCAGTTCCTTGACTTCATTGTGGCACAACATCAACCTGTTTGTTTGTTTGTTTTTAATGTATTGGTGTGCGTACAGCTGATTCATTTCATTAATGTTGAGAGCCCCATTTTTTTCCCCCTCTGACGCTGCCCTACACTCTGTCAGTCCATGTACATTTCATGACCGGTCCAAATTTTTCTGCGTGAACTGACTCAGGACACACACGTCAATGCAGGTCCGTCGACCTGTCGTCATAAGCAGGAAAATGCAACAAGGAAAAGTTCCACTCGTCTGTATTTTTGTAGCAGGCTATGGCAAAGAATTTTGTGCGAAGCTGTGAGCATTGCCACCATTTCTTCTTCCTGTTTTTTTATATATATATATATATATATATATATATATCTTCATCGTTTATCATTCCTAGATAAAGGGACATCACCAAACCTAATCTCGCCGTAAACCCCAAGTGGCCACTCCTGGTATGTAAAATCACGGGGTTTATCCCCCTCTTTTCTTCCTCTCAAGTTCAAGAGCAAAATGTGCTCGAGACGGTTGAATTTTTATGCGTCCGGGGCACTTGAGAAATTTGAAGGAGGAGAGTGATTTCGGAACAAAGGGAAAGATCCGACTTGATCTGATCCCCATTCCCCGGCCCGGGGAATGAACCTTTTCTCGCTGTCCGAAGAGTGATTTCCGGTATGGAGTGAACGTTACAACTGCATACTGGGTCTCTATTCCCCAGGTTTCAGGCTACAGCTGTCTTAGCGCGCACTCAGAAATCAATATTGAACATCGACAACAATTAAACCACCACCCATGCAACCACGTTTACACCTCACGCAGTAGACTTACGCTCCACGATGCAGGCTGGACCAGCGGTCTTGCACCCGTAGTCCTCGGCTGTGGGATCGGCTGAAGTGGTACAGTGGATGGCGTTTTAACGCGGCATTTCCTCCACAGTTTTCCACGAAGTTTACGTTCGCGAGGTTTTAATCAGTTCTCAGTACGCCGAGTCAAAATTCCCCGTCCAGCTGTCTCGGAATTCTCTGCGTCGCCAAGTCCACCGGGTTGACAACGCTTCGGCATGTCTTATATAGCCTTTGCCGACGTGATGCTAGTTGCAGGGCCTACAATTCTTGGAAGGCCGCCGGGCGGGCGATGGGGGTTGAGACGGGAAAGTATACTTTCTGTTTCAGTTCGCTGGAGGACACTGACACGACGAACAGAACGACTGTCTTTCTTACCTTCACAACACTTATAGGTGACTGTGAACCTAATCGCGATTGATATTGGGTTGTATTCAGGTTTGACCATCAACGGTGATTTTGCAGATAGTGAGGATAGCTTTCCCAGGATGTCAGGGTTAGGGATCTATCTTACTCTACAGTCAACGAGAGAGAGAGAGACAGAGACAGAGACAGAGAGAGAGCATGGGCAGCGTCGGGCGCTCGCATAGGTGATTCGAACCCGCAACATTTGTCTGCGAATTCGATGCTCTGTCCAGATAACCTAAGCTAAACTAAGCAGGCAGCCACACGCGACACATAGGCCAACGGTGGTAAGCCTGACGTGTGACTGGACAGCTTCAATCGATGCGAGACAGTGCATTAACGTGAAGGGACAGTGGGGACGGTAGAAGTGGTAGGAGGTGTTGGTGGAAGGAATGTGATGGAGTGTTGGAGGCCCGGAGGGAGGGGGGAGGGTGTTGCGGGAAAGGTTCAGCCTGTGGGCCGGCGGTGTCGGCAAAAGCGATCGATACGTCCTTCTTTGCTCTCCTTATGTGCGCTGCACACAAACACAGGTAACTACAGTACCCGTTACACACCCTTTCTTCGGGGGTGCGATGGAGGGATGGGGGTAGGAGGGGAAGGAAAAGACTAACACCCCTCTCTGTGTGTGTGTGTGTGTGTGTGTGTGTTGGGCTGAATACAACATTAACTGAACTGATTTAAACCACTCATATTTTTGACAGATGTGACGACAGAAATCTTATATCTGGCCAGGGTGCTAACTTCAACCGATCTCTGTTGACGTTTTAATCAATTCACGCCCACTGACAGGTTAAAACTCACCACGTGGAGGGTTCTGACTGGGCACTGACACTGTGCAGAACTTCCCTGTTACCTGCAGACATGCTGCACCATGGCCAACTGCTGAGGGTGCGCCCGGTGTAAGGAAAAGTTTGAACTCCCCGAATGGTTTCACTCCCAGGCAGTTAAACTGTTTCATATGTAAATTTTAGCTACCGGGAGTTAAACTAGAATATGGAAAAGTGACTCCCTCTCTGTGTTTCAGTTTGACTCCAGGGGAGTTATTCTGACATACCACCAGAATGACTCCCACCCACCACCCACTCCCCGCACCTCGCTACCACCCATGCAACTTATATATATATTCCAAATCTGTGCTCGCGAGCGCGCGCGCTCGCGCATGTATGTTCCTTATGCACAGCCACAGTTCTCAATCGATCGGCACCAAATTTGGTTTTAAACGTCCAAAGCATCCCAGGAAGGTCATTGGCTATTTAGTTTTGGGCGGTACTATTTCTGGGGCGCAGAAAAAGTAAATATTCAAAAAATCGGAGCCATAGTTCTCAACCGATCGACACTGAAATTTGGCACAAAGCATTCTGGAACCCTGGGAATGTCATGGGCTATTTAGTTTTGGGTGCCACTGTTTCTAGGGCGCAGCAAAATCAAATATTCAGGAAGTTGGAGAGCTCCACTCTACCAACTTAGCTCAGTTCTCAAGCGATCAACACCAAATTTGGTACAAAGCATCCTTGGCACCCTGGGAGTGTCATGGGCTATTTACTTTCGGCTGGCACTGTTTCTAGAGCGCAGCAAAATCAAATGTTTGAAAAAATCGATTTCTGCCTATAGTAAGTACAGTGAGCAGGGACACACAAAAAAAACTACAATACTTTCGCTTCACGCTGCACAGAAGGGGGGGGGGGGGGGGGGAGGGGAGGAAGAGGGGGAGGGGGAGGGGGGAGGAAGGAAGGAGAAGGGGGGCAAGGGGACGGAGGGGTGGGGAATCTATAAATCTAGTTGTGTGGGTGTGTCCATATGTGTGTGTGTGTGTGTGTGTGTGTGTGTGTGTGTGCGCGTGTGTGTGTGTGTGTGTGTGTGTTCCTTCTGCAAGGCCACAATGTCCGCAGGCCATTCCACACTGCCTGTAACTCCAGGTAGTTTCTATGTTGCTTGCATTCCTGTTTCGTCCACACGCCGCTTGCTGTCAAGAGACTGAAGGCTGCCTCCCCATCCCGATCTGGACGCGTCCGTTGCCATTATTAGCTGTGGGGGTGGTGGACGAATCGGGAGGAGAGAGATGGGGGTGAATGCCTTCCAGTGGTACAGATTGTCCCTCGCTTCTCGGTGCAGTCGTGCCCGTTTGAAGAGATGCGCTGGTCTCTTGTAGACGCATGTAGGGCGGCTTGCAGTTCGCGAGAATGCCGTCTGGCTCAGGGCGAAAAGTGGTCTTGCCTGGGAAAGCCAACAGCTGCTCGAAAGGACCACCGGGCGTAGGGACAGTTTTTTTTTCTGCTAGTAACTGGATCTCTTGCACGTTGTCTTGTGGCAGGGGTCACAGTCATATGGCGAGTGTCCCACTGCAGACCCAGGTACAGAAACTGTTGGCAGGGGGGTAGGGGTCTGACTTCTCCACGTCGAGGGAAAAGCCCAGGTCTGCCAACAGCGAAGTGGACAAGCACAGATGTTTGATGGCCTGGGACCTGGACGGGGCTAGGATGGGGATGCCGTCCAGGTAGAAGACTATATGGACTCCTTGGGGCAAAGACTGCCTGCAAATACGGAGGACATCGGTCCAGAAACACGGCCGTGGCTGTCGATTGAAACATTTCCTTCTCTCCTGATTTCCAGTTTTTGCGTCTGTCGACGCAAACTGCGTCAAGACACAAAGCGTCACGTAACGGCCGGCAGCCCAGGACCTGTCCAGGGTGCCAAGGATGCTTGATACCAAATTTGGTGGCTATCGGCCGAAATGTGTGGCTTTGTATAAGCACACACACACACACACACACACACACACACACACACACACACACACGCACGCACACACACACACACACACACCACACACACACACACACACACACACACACACACACACACACACACACACACACAACAGTTATACACATATATATATATATACATATATATATATATATATATATATATATATATATATATATATATACGACGACGACAACACCGACAACGACCACAATGGCTAAGACGCTGTTGCTGCTGTTGCTGTGCTGCTGCTGCTGCTGCTGCTGATGATGGTTGATGATGATGATGATGATGATGATGATGATGAACATTAAATCCCCTTCTCCATTCTTTTACAGAAAGACATCTGGCAATAGGTGGGTGGGGAGTCTTCTTAGTCATGATCAGATTAACTCCCCCTCTGTTACAAAGTAACTCCCCTGGAGTCATTTCATGTCAGAAAAAAAAAGACGTGTACACATTAACTCCCAGGGGAGTTATTCTAAACCGTGAAAACCTGACCCCCCTTAGTTAAACTTTTACACACCTGGATTAACTCCTGGGAGTTAATCTGGATAAAGTACAGACTAACTCCAGCGGGGTCATTCTGCTACAGGGTGGAAGTTAAGTCTGATATATGTACAAAATGACCCCCATTAAGAGGCACAGTTTAGATCGAAGAATATAGCTCCATGTACCCCCCCCCCCCCCCCCCCCCCCCCCCCCCCCCCCAATGTTTTCAAGAATTTGTTGAGACTTGTACAAAAAAGATTTTAGAACATTTTGAAGTTTTACTGAGTGGAGTTATTTTGGCACAGGGTGGGAGTCATTCTAGTTTAACTCCCGGGGAGTTAAAATTTACATATGAACAGTTTAACTCTCTGGGAGTTAAAATATTCGGGGAGTTAAAACTGTTCGTTACACCGGCCGGCCTCACCAATAGCTGCAAAACCACGGGGTTGAGTCCACCTTTTTTTTTTTTTCTTTTTTTTTTTTTTTTTTTTTTTTTTTGAAAGTGCGCTGTCACATGTGTGCTGTGGTGTGTGTGTGTGTGTGTGTGTGTGTGTGTGTGTGTGTGTGTGTGTGTGTTGTCAGTACAACTTTGAGTTAATCTGTGGTTTCAGTGTCAGTGTGTGTGTGTGTGTGTGTCTCTCTGTTCTCTCTCTCTCTCTCTCTCTCTCTCTCTCTCTCTCTCTCTCTCTCTCTCTCTCTCTCTTTCTGTCTACATATACACACGCTCACACACACACACACACACACACACACACACACACGCGCGCGCGCGCGCGCGTGTTCATGTGTTCGTGTGTGTGTGTGTGTGTGTGTGTGTGTGTGTGTGTGTGTGTGTGTGTGTGTGACTGCCTGTCTGTCTTACTCTCCCACTCCCTTTCTCTTTTCCTCTGTGTGTGTGTGTGTGTGTGTGTGTGTGTGTGTGTGTGTGTGTGTGTGTGTGTGTGTGTGTGTGTGTGTGTGTGTGTTGTTTGATCGAGTTACACAGAGAGAGAGAGAGAGAGAGAGAGAGAGAGGAGGCGGAAAAAATACAGTCTGACGCTGACGTGTCGGGCAAGCTGCTGTGGGTGATGAGGAAGTCCGTGTCTCAATAGGCCTAGACAACCACCCCCCCCCCCCCCCCTCCGTCCCACCCCCCCTCTACCGCTCCTCTTTCACCCTCTCAGGCAGCCAGACTATACAGGTTCAGGGGCCTTCACTTTTGCAGACAACAAAAGGCCTACTTTCTGTTTCGGTTCGCCTACGTTTGTCTGATTGCACAGGCTCAAAGCAGATTGCTGGTCGGGTCGCTGAGCGAAGATCCTGCTCAAAACGATTATACAGTTGGTGTCACAAGGGGGAGGGGGAGGCGGCAAGGCAATAAAGAGTTGGGGAGGGGGAGGGGTTGGGAGGAAGGGAGGGGTGGTTTTTGTGTGAGAGGGAATACATTAAGAGGCACAGTTTAGATCGAAGAATATAGCTCCATAAAAACCAACTTGCAGATAAGCGATCACTGGTTCGCCATTATATTCTACCCAGCCTTTTCCTTTTTCTTCTTCTCTCTCTCTCTCTCTCTCTCTCTCTCTCTCTCTCTCTCTCTCTCTCTCTCTCTCTCTCTCTCTCTCTCTCTTTCAGGAAGCTAATTGTTTTCCAGTTGGTAGTCGCACACTGGAATACGTGCGTGTACAATTCGTTGATCGAGAGCATTCTCATTTCGAACGTTAACAGTATGGAAATTTGACGGTCAGCACCAAACAGGTTGTTGTTGCGGTTTGTCGCAGTCCAGCTAGCCACGTGACCATCGGTTCCAGAGGAAAAGTAGCTGACTCATCTCCACAGCCGTCCAGGTGCCTCGTTGGCTCAGTCTAAACTGGCCTGGAGTATCGAGCGATCACATGATGCCGGTTCGAATCCCCCCTGGCACCTGAGCCATTTTCGCTACCTACCCTAACCTTCACCATGCCTTGTCATTTGCCCACTCAAGTGTATTTCGTGGGCCTCGCAGATCCATGCCTTCCTGAAGAG
>JADBJO010006852.1:51636-61636 GCA_016801955.1 Conus betulinus
TCTTGAAAGGTTTAAAAAAAAAAATCACACCTCATGTGACATGTCATGTGACTCTGCAGTCAATCTTGCTGTATAGTGTAAAAATTACGGATGTTGCTGACGACTTGCGCGTAGGTGAGTTGCGTTCGGAAAGGGGATGAAACGCCGCCGCACGGCAGACAGGGCTTGAGTGCAGGGGTAAAGGTATTTTGTTTTTTATGGCTTTGGTGGTGACAATACCGCAAAATCGTAGGTAGCATATGTCCGTTTGATACCAAAGACGAACAAACACGACCAGGTCGATTCCACTGATGAGTTCCTGTCGGTGGGCGAAAGTCGTCTATGAAAAAATGATTCATTTGGTTCGGTTTCAACAGACTTCAGTGGTCCCCATGCTTGTTTCAAATTTCCGCTCACCATATACTCCCCTTTCAGTCTATCCGCTGCCTGTCTGTTTTAGTTTCTGAAATCGAAATTGTGATACTTTTGACTGTCCCATTCTCTTTCCTGTCTCTCTGTCTCTCTGCCAGCCTCTCTTTTCTCTCTTTCTCACTCCTCCTTCCCTCTCTCTCTGCCCCCTCTCTCTCTCTCCCTCGCTTGCTCGCTCTGTCTGTCTGTCTGTCTGCCTGTCTGTCTGTCTGTCTGTCCGCCTATGCCCATACATAATGTATGCATGTATGCATGTACGTACGTAATGTCTACGTACGTACATCCATCCACCCATCATCATCCATCCATCCATCCATCCATCCATATATACATACAGTCACACAAACTAGACAGACAGACAGAGAGACAGACAGACAGATCGACGGTCATAGAATGCTGCGCTTAAATCAAGACTGGGATTGGTATGTATCCAGAGACTTCAGACTTCAGAAAACTTTATTATCTCTTGTTAAAAGAGAAATTACATTCGTGACCGCTGCCCTAAAAGTTAAGACATACATATTTATAGCTACAAACAGGACACTGAAAATCAAAATTACTTTCAAACAATAAAACATGCGTGTATCACAAAAAATGGAATTTCATTCTTTCTCCCTTTTTTATAGTGTAAATAAAATATGCACTCAGCCACACATAATTACAGTCGAACTCTGATAAGAGAAACTGCCAGGGGAAATTTTCTTTTGTTTCTCTTATCTTTTGTTTATGTTATCCGACGTTGAACAAGAGAAAGTTTTGAAAAATGGTTTCCCTTATCCGAGTTTTCGTTTGATTTACCGAGACCACAGAACAAATTACGTCAATACTGTTAAACTAAATGGTTTCAGCTGAAGTTATTGCACAGATGTTTAGGTACAAATGTTATCTTAAAAGAAATTGGAGTTCGTAACAATGACAAATGCAGTTTTTGTGGTACAAATAAAGATACTATTGACCATATCTTTTGGAAATGCAATTATGTCAAATTCTTTTGGAAATGTACTTACAGATTTGATTAGAGAAAAATGTGCCAATGCAGAGAACTTAAGACTGACTGAATCGCTGGTGCTTTTAGGATTTGATAAAAACGTTATTGTGGACAGTGTCCTTTACTTCATTATACTATTTGCAAAGTATTACATATATTCTTGCAAACTGAATGGAAACCATCCACGAACAACTGTATTTTTGAAGAAACTAGAGTGGCGATACAAAATCGAAAAAACACAATGCCTTACTTATCTCTCAATATTCAGATTTTTGTGTAAAATGGATGATATATAAACCATTAATAGAGGGTTCTTAAATGTATTTTACTTTTGTATGATTTATCCGATTGCGATTAGCCACAGTCCTAAGTTGAACTTTGATCAGTATTTTGTGTGCCAAAGTTATCTATATTGTTGATGTATTCGAGGCCTTTTTAAGATGTTTCTCTAGATAGAACAGTGAATGAAAACGCCATTGATAACTTCCATCCAACTCTCTCTCTCTCTCTCTCTCTCTCTCTCTCTCTCTCTCTCTTACCCCATTTTCCATTTCTATTTTTTACTTCTGGCTGTTTAAAACAATTATTTTTCGACTTTTGATGTACAGTGCCCTTTTTTTATGTTTGTTTCATGTTACTAAATGCAAATTAAAAAAAAGTTTAAAAAAAAAAAAAATTACGTCAATACATGTAAAATGGTTTCGCTTATCCGATTTTTTGTTTGATTGACCAAGACCTCAGACCAAATTACTTCAATAAAAATGCACAGTACAAAAAGGGAGTTGTTACCTCCCTTTATTTTGGTTTAAGCTGAGTTTGCCTTTCTTATATTGACAGTCTTTGATACTCCCTTGAAATGGCATAGCTTTTTCGCTGGTGCTGTGTGTCTGTGTGTGAAGCCTTTGTCCTCTGTGAAGGGACCCTGATGTGGTAATTTCTGCCATTGTGCACATGTATATGTGTGTGTGTGTGTGTGTGTGTGTGTGTGTGTGTGTGTGTGTGTGAGAGAGAGAGAGAGAGAGAGAGAGAGAGAGAGAGAGAGAGAGAGAGAGACCGACCGACCGACCGACCGACCGAGAGAGAGAGAGAGAGAGAGAGAGAGAGAGAGAGAGAGAGAGAGAGAGAGAGAGAGATGCTCTTGAACGTTTAACATACACAGGCGCTGCCTGTCATAGTCATAGTATGTGTCCATTTCTGCGAAATCAGTCTCATGCTCAAAAAATTCAATTTTTAGATGTTGGCTTCATAAAGTGTGGAATCACTTGAGACTGTATTAAAGTCAAAGTAAAAAGAAAATAGAATTGTGGGGGGCATTAGCCTGATTTTCGCAGAAAATGGACACATACATGATCATACTTCACTAAGACCATTGATTCTTTATCAAGGACAGGGTGGTACAAATTACAGGACTAGTCTCCTAATGTGGAACACTTTGAAAAAAAAAAACAAAAAACAGTTCGAAGTCATTTTAACCCCTTTAATTTTGATTGTCAAGCGGTTTTTTGTTTTGTTTGTTTCTCTTTGAGGAAAAGAATTATTCGCCATTTATCATGGTTTTTTGTCTTAACTCATTACTTTTATAGCTTGCTGAACAATAAGTGGTCAACATTAGAGGGCTCTCACGCACTAGAACGTACGCTCACACTTTTTAGATTCTGGAGAAAAGGCAGCCAGTCGTAAAATAGTTCAAAGTTACAAATCTAATTTTTAAAAATCAACAACAACAAATTATGGAAATGAGAAGAAATAAAGACGGCAAAGAAACAAAGATTAACCCAAATTAGTTATATTCTTCGTCATTGTAGGTATAGGAGCAGCCAACCTTTGACTCTCTCTCTCTCTCTCTCTCTCTCTCTCTCTCTCTCTCTCTCTCTCTCTCTCTCTCTCTCTCTCTCTCTCTCATTGCGCTTTCATTAGGGAAAAAAATAATTAAAAATAAGACAATTCTCTGAAGTCAATGACTGACCAAGTTAATGAAACTGAAAAAAAAAAACCCTCAAATGATATCTGTCACCCGCTCAAAGGGACCATAAAGGTTTGACAAATAAATGTTCTCTTTGATGGTAGTTGAACCAAGTTAATGAAACAGAAACACCTGAAATAGCATCTGTCACCCGCTCAAAGTGACCACAAAGGTTTGACAAATAAATTTTCTCTTTGCTGGGAGTTGAACCACAGACGGGAAAAAAGCGGATAGTGGGGCAACCAACCCCTGGATGTTTTATCTACCACAGTGTACACCACAATCGTCGTTTGGAGAAGGGTTGCTGCGGCGTATATCTTGACATCAGTCGCCCATGATCTCAGGTCAGTGGTTTCGTTAGTGTTGAGATAATCGCCAAGGTCCAAGTTAGCATAGCTTGAGAGTGCTTTTGCACTTTTACACGTGAAATCCACGATTTTGGTTTTTGAATCTCAGGGTGGTAGTTTTCTGTGCCACAGATCTCAAAATACATTGTTTTATAAAAAACAATTGCCGTCCCCAATGATTCTATTGGTAGAGAGCGGTTTGGAGAGCTTGGGCTTTGAGGGTCGAAATGGCAACAACTGGGGTACGGGAAGACGAAGACAATGTGATGATCTGAGACGCCATCTTTCATTTGTTAGTGAAAATGCCTGTGGCTGAGAATTAAAACCTGTAATGTTTACATCGTCGCTATCAACACTATGTCTTCCTGTGTCACTCTGCATCCCTAGGTCACCCTGCATGCCTATGTCACTTTGCATGCCTATGTCACTCTGCATGCCTATGTCACTCTGCATGACTGTGTCACTCTGCATGACTGTGTCACTCTGCATGACTGCGTCACTCTGCATGACTGCGTCACTCTGTATGACTGCGTCACTCTGTATGACTGTGTCACTCTGCATGACTGTGTCACTCTGCATGACTGTGCCACTCTGCATGACTGTGTCACTCTGTCTTCCTGTGTCACTCTGCATGACTATGTCACTCTGTCTTCCTGTGTCATTGTCCTCCCTGTCTAAACTGCATTTTTTTCTCATCTTTTGATTGCTCTTCTTATGAAGAAATGGGGGATTGTGGTTTGAGTCTGTGCACTATCCAAGTGTGTGTGAAGGGCTTCTGTGAACACAGAAAGTGGTTGAACGAGAGAGTCACTGGAAGCGCCAACCTGCAAACAGTAGGAGTTTAATGTCTGCACGCAAGCTAAGACTTCTCTGCTGGTGATCACCTTTGCAGGTTCGCCACAGTCATCATTGTCGTCAGACTCTGCCTCATAGGTGACTGTTGCTGTTGATGATGATGTTGATGGGGCGGTGAGTGGGATGTCATCACTTGATGTCTGAAGATCGGTATCCACGTTGAAATAGTCTTCATCCAGAATGTTCAACTCTTTGAACAGCCTGGAGAGAAGTGGTTCTGGACCAGCAATGTCAGCACTTGTAGTTTTACAGTGGCTGCCAGTCAATGCAGTAGGCACAAAGCTTGCCTGTTTGAAAGCCGTTTGAGATGGTGGCTGGACTAATTTGATCTCACGCTCGTTTTAGCATCATCAAAGAGTCATGGATGCTGATTTTAAACTCATCCCTTGCCATTCTTGCATCTATGTGCGCGATCAGTTTCAAAAGGTTTGCTTTTCTGTAGTGTACTTTGATGTTTTGTATGATTCCTTGATCGAGAGGTTGCAACTTTGACGTGGCATTGGGTGGTAGAAACAAGAGCTCTGTAGCCTTCAACTGAAGTGACTTCTCATATGCCGAACAGTTATCCACAACCAGCAACACCTTGCGCTTTTGACAATGCATGGTTTTATCAAGGGCTGTCAGCCTGTCTCTGAAGAGTTCTGCATTCATCCAAAATAGACCGCATTAAACACGTCTTTTGGCTTGTAACGGGTAGGTGTGGGTTTTAGAACTTGCTCCACCCATGCGTCTGTGCTTTGGTTAATCAACCAACTCACGCTCACCAGACATTTTTTTTTTTAAAAAACAATACCATGCCTGTTTTTGAATCTATGTAGCCAACATCGTAGCAGCGCCAGTCTTGTATACATATATATATATATATATATATATATATATATATATATATAGCTAAACCATTTAAGGAGAGCTTGGTCAGCCTCCAGGTTCTTGGCTTGGCGGACTCGTTTCTTTGTCACATCAGTTACACTTTCAAAGTACATTGTTTTTATTTTTTCACTATTTTTCATAATGCTTGTCAAGGTGCACTTTGCAATCTGGTGGGCTTCTGCGATCACCTCCTTTTTTTTTTTTTTTTTTTTTTTTTTTCTCTCTCTCCACCTCATGAATTATGTCCATTTTCTCTTTCAGAGACAGCGCTTTTGTGTTTTCGCTTCTCCATTTTGAAAGTGACGTAGCCCGACCTGGCTGACGATAGGGAGTCACGGCCCTTTATGACCTTTAAACTCTCTATTTTTCATGACGAATGAAAATTCCGGAATTTGGCTTGGCTGCGTAGAAGCTAGAAAGTGACGCAATCAATAAAATATGACATCATATGGAACGTTCTTGAAAACATAAGCGCATGACGCGAAGACAGACAAGTCGAGAAGACTTACGCTATACCTTTGGACCCATGAAAAATCTATTTTAGAAGGGAAAAAATGTTCCTGTGACAAGTCAGAGCTATTAGGTAGGTTGTAATATTATCAGTATTACAGTCAAACTCTAATAAGCGAAACTGCCAGGGGAATTTGTTTCGATTATTAGATGTTTTTTGTTTGATTTACCGAGACCAATAGAAATATCTGGAATGTGACGTCGTATGTTCCGTATGTTTAGGTCATCTGACGTCGGATAAGATAAAGTTTTTTTTCTTTTAAACGGTTTCGCTTATCCGAGTTTTCTTTTAATTTACCTAGACCAACAGAAAAATCTGGAATGTGACGTCGTATGTTCCGATTCAAGTTTCGCTTATATCCGAGTGTGAAAAAGACAAATGAAGTTTCCCTTAACTGAAGTTTTCCTTATTAGAGTTTTCCTTATCCAATGTAAAATTAGTCATACAAAGAACAGTTTCGGCCGGGAATAAACACATTACTTTCCCTTGTCAGAAGTTTCCCTTAAGCAAGTTTATATTAAACAGCATCGTTCCTTATGTATACACACATCACCAACAATATTACCACAGATGTTCACATAACGCTATCCAAGAGTTTGCTGTTTTTCAGACTAAGATTTCCATACCACCAAATGCATGAAAAAGTCAAGACAAACTCAATAAATAAAACTCCTGTAAAATGTTTTAAGTATTTTTGGCTGGACATATTCCTATTTTTGGCTGGGCATATTCCTCAATTTGCATAGGAAATACATTCTGGTTTGACATTTTTTTGTATGTGGACCTGGTGTGTGTATTAAAAGTGAGCTTATTGTCTAACGTTGTGCCCAGATATTTGTTTTCCTCTACCATTCCACTTTTTCTCCATCAATGTAAAGATCAGGCACAGAATTTCTCGCTTTCCTAAAATCTATGATCATCTCCTATGTTTTTGTGACGTTAAGTCAAGGTAATTTTCTTTATACCAGGTGCTGAAACGCTCAACTTCATCAAAATATGTTATATCAGAGTTGGAAAGGTCTTCAAGCGCTGTATCATCTGAATATTTTATCACTGGCGTTTCTTTTGTACCAATGCAGTCGTTGGTGTACAGAGTAAAAAAGAAAACAGGAGAAAGAACGGTACCTTGAGGGGAACCTGTGGAACAGAAGAGGACAGATGACTTGACAGATTCATAGCGCACTGACTGGGATCTGGAGATGAGGAAATCTATGATCCACAGGATAAGCCTGGGTGTGACATCTAAGGATAAAAGTTTGTGTGCTAAAAGATGAGGCTGGATGGGTGTTAAAAGCTGATGAAAAATAAATAAAAAGAACCAGCCGCCGTGGCGAAGTGGTTAGCGTCGCGGACTCTGGGAGGTCGTGGGTTCGAATCCCATCAGAAGTCATGTGGTTTTTTTTCTGCCCCGACCGGCTCCTACCCAGAGTTGAGTTTGCTGCGGACTCAGTTGGGAAGACTGGGACCACACAGTCGAGTTTCATCCACTTATGGATGCGTTTCTGAGAGTGTTGCTCAAATTTCCTGACCAACACTGCAGGTGTCTGTATCTCTCGGGCCTGGTTGACGCCGGGATATATTATGAAAGGAAGCGTAGAGTACAGCCCTGTCATGTAGTCTCAGATCGAAATGGAAATCCATAGCATCATCATATCATCCTCATTCTCATTGATCAGCATTAAAAAAAAAAAAAAGTCTCAAATTCTGTGGCCCTTCATGCCCTGCTCTCATGGTGACCTCAGTTTCGATGTCCTCTCCATGTCTGTGGCCTTGGTTTGGTTCCGTCGGGGTCACCGGTATCGGCGGTCCATGGGGGCTGTCGTTGGACGGACGTGGTGGCGCCCTCCGGAGGGAGAGCTCACTCACGCCGGCTCCGCGACTAAGCAATTATTGTCGTTAGTAGGGGGCTTAGTAGGTGGTGTCCTGCGTATGTTAGATCAGAACAGGCGCCACTGAACACCACTGAAGTGACTCGGCAGCAGTGCAGTGTCTCCTCCGGTGGGTGGCCTCTTGACGACTTGACACTGACTGCTGCCTGTGGATTGCCGGTGCCGGGGCTGCGGCGGGGTCGACCGGGCCGTGGCTGTGGACAGGGTGTCGGAATGAGCGGCGTAGGTGCACTGCCTCTAGGGTGGCGCAGAGGTTGGGACAGCAAAAAAAAAAAAAAAAAAAAAAAAAAAAAAAAAAAAATCAATAAAAAGAATACGAACAAAAGAATACGTTTTCTCCAGGTGAGTGTAAGCGTTGTGTAAAAGTGTGAGAGTGGCATCGTCTGTGCATCTGTTGCGTTGTATGCAAACTGATAAGGATCTTGATGACTGACTGTATCGGTGAGGAGGTGACTGAGTATTGCTCTTTCGAAGCACTTCATCACAATGGATGTTAGAGCGACTGGGCGGTAGTCATTGAGGGAAGATGGTTTAGACTTTTTTTGGTATAGGGCAGAACACTGAGGCTTTCCACAGAGGGGACAGTTGGTTTTAACAGACCAATTGAACAGATGGCAGACAGAGATCCACAGTTCTTGAGTAATACACTACTAATTGTCTGGTCCAGGCGCCTTTCGGATATTTAATCTTTTAAACATTGAAAGAATTGTTTTATCTTCCATAATGATCTCATCTTCTATTTTTGCTTTGATTTCCTCTTTTACCACTCCCAATGCATCGGTGAAATCATGAGCATCAAAACGACAGTAAAATTGGTTGAGTGCATTAGAGAATTGTTGTTAGTTGTTCTTTTGATAAGGCACAATGATGATAGGATTTGGTGTGACCAGTTATTTTTTTTTACACCTTGCCATGCGTTTCGCATATTACCACTATGAAAGTGCATTGCACTTTGTCTGTGCTGAGCGTATTTCTTTTCTCAATTTTATTTGGGCTTTCTTACGTTCCGTTTTGTTTTCTGTTTGAAAGGCAATTTTCTTTACATTAAAACTGTTTTCAGTGGCTTCGTTACCGATGGTTTATTATTAGGAAAAATTTTGATTGTTTTTGATGGAATGATTAAAAAATCTTGACAAAACGTAATGTATTCTGATATGACATCTGTTGCTTCATGGATGTTGACAGAGGATTCAAAGAAGAGGTCCCAATCAGCACAATCAAAACTTCCTTGTAATTCCAAAATACTGTCAGGCTCCCATACCTTAACTTTCCTCTTTACGATGGGTTCTGTCTGAATTTTAGGTCTGTACGCGGGTATGAGGTGGACTACATCAGATCGGATTTTCTGATAGGGGTAGGGGTTCAGATTTTTAAGTGTGATTGATGTTGCCATGACAAAGATTGGGCATTTTTGTTTTTACGAGTAAAACAGGTAATATATTGTTTAAAAGATGGAAGGGATGAGTCAATCTTCTGCTTACAGTTATTAAAATCACCAAGAATAAAATTGAGTGCATCAGGAGAGATAGACTGAAGAAACTGCACAGTATCAACAACATGGGCAGCGGCACATGACACACTGGCAGCAGGATGAGCATAAACAACTGTTAAAAAAACACTGTCCGAATTCCCGCGGCAGGTATCTTGGTCTCACAGACCGCGATATCAGTTCTACATCAGGGGTGCACAGCCGTTTTTTCTCACAGTCACATTAGCATTGTCACACCATCTATTGTTGACATACAGACACACACCCCTCCCCCGTGTGCCTTGCCTGTGGTCAGTGGGTCATGGTCAGTTCTGAGAGGGGGTGAAATCCGTCTATGGCCACACTGTCATCAGAGATAGAGTCACACCACCATGTTTCCGTAAAAACACAAGCATTTCTGTATTCTCATATAAAACGAGAGTTCACTGAAAGTTCGTCAAAATTTCCGTTGGAGCTGGTCGGGTTGATCGAGCGAACATTAAATAAAATGATAGATGGCAGGGGGGAGGGGGGTCGGCTAGCATTTTTTTCTCAATCTTCGTTTTACACCCCCATGCTGACCACGTTTTCTGTTCCTTTTGGCATGTTCAGAACCGGTTTTGAAATCACTTGTGTTTGGATTAGTATGCAAAATCCTGGAAAAACATTATAGTTCACTCCTTGATGGAATACCTGGAGAA
>JADBJO010006852.1:66636-74136 GCA_016801955.1 Conus betulinus
TGATTTTTAGAGGTAGATAACATTACTAATAATAACAGCAACAGCAACAATAATAATAATGATAACGAATTATAATAATTCTTTATCTTCTTCCTCTTCTCTTCTCCTCCTCCTCCTCCTTATCCCCCTCCTCCTCCTCATTATTATTATCATTATCATTATTATTATATTACTATAATCATTATCATTATTATCATTATCATTATTATTGTTATCATCAACATTAAAGAGAACGTGATAATAGAGGGGAAAATGATTTCTTTCCCTCTTATAACTCTGCTCCCCATATTCGTTGTCGTAGTCATAGAAGTAGAGGTAGCAATAGTAGTAGTAGTAGTAGTAGTAGTAGTAGTAGTAGTAGTAGCAGCAGCAGTGTTCTTGTAGTAGAAGTATTACTCCTGCTGTTGCCACTTCTACTACTATCATTATCATTATCAGTATCACTTTTATATTCATTCTAATTCTTATTATCACTATTACTATATATCATCATCATCAGTATCATCATCATCGTCTTATCTTTATTATCTTTATCATGATCATCATTATTATAATATCATCATCATCATCATCATTGTCATCAGTAGCAGCAGCAGCAGCACCAACGTCATCATCATCATCATCATCATCATCATCATCATCATCATCGACTCTATAGAGATCGGGTTAACAAAGGACTTCCAACACTCATGCAGACACATTCTACTTTATTAACCTGCAATCGTGCGTTGGTGCACACCAGCACAAGGGAGGTAAGCCGCAGCTTAGTTTCCTACGTCGTAATCTGGGCAGCTGCATCCCAGAATGTCGTCGCCTGGCGTACCTCCCCTTGATCCAAGCAGCCCTGGATTGTGTGGGACCCGTGCTTCGCAAAGTACCAGGAAAAGCTTGAGAGCATCCAAAGAAAAGCAGCCAGATTCATCAAGCGTGACTACAAGTCCAGAGACCCGGGTTGTGTCACGCGAATGCTGACTGAACTCGAGTTACCACCCCTCCTAATGCGCAGGAAGCAACAAAGGCTAGTCACCTTCTACAAGATCATTGAAGACCTTCTTCCGGCACTGCCCCCAGAGAAATTTTTAACACCAATGAAAACAGAAAACAGAGTTGTCAGTACAACCATGAGATAATCTGACAATAAATTGGTTTCAGTCAGTCAGAAAACAGAAAAGAGAAAAGTCCGCCCAAAAAAATATTTCATGGCTTCGTGACAAACATCATCGTCACAAAATTCACATCAGTCAACAGCAGCGGATATGTAGTCCCAGAGTCATGCACCGAGCAGTACCAGCGCTTCTTCTTTGTGCAGACCATCATGGACTGGAATGAACTGAACGAGCAAGTCCTCCAGACAGGCTCTGTGGCAGCGTTCTCTCTGCAGCAATCAGCAGAGTCACTATGTTGCCATCCTTGCGCTAAATTGTAAACAAAAAATGTTTTTAAACCATACAGGTCAATTTTAGAATTAGATCCTGATCCTGATCCTGATCCTGATCCTGATAACCTAGGTGGATGCAGAGCCGCAACAGGGTCCCATTGAACTGAACTCGGGCATGGCCATCGGGGCGTCAGTTTCATTGGGTCAGAATGTTTTAAAAAGGAAATAAAACAAAATTTTTAAAATAAGTTTTTATTTACCTGAAGAGGGCTGCTCTCTCTCTTTTTTTTTTCGTTGCTGTTTATAAATGCCTATTTAAAAAAAAAAGTCGTAAGCACCAAAAAAAAACAAACAAACAACACCACCAACAACAAAAACTCAGCAAATCATGTGCGCTCCCCCCCCCCCCCCCCCTTTCCTCGTTTTATTTACACACACACACACACACACACACACACACACACACACACATATATATATATCTCTCTCTCTCTCTCTCTCTCTCTCTCTCTCTCTCTCTCTCTCTCTGTCTCTCTCTGTCTCTCTCTTTGTCTCTCTGTCTCTCTCTGTCTCTCTCTCGATTTGTATAAAACATATACACATCATCTCACGGAAAAAGCTCTCGGGTAGAGCCCACACTGCAAAACAATGAAGCAATACCAGCAGGGTACTTTGTAATAAAGAAAAGTGAAAGTGAGCGGAAAGTCTTTGTTTCCACGGGAACAAATTTAATAGTTTTAAAAAAAAAAAAAAAAAGGAAAATAAAGAAGCTTTTGCCATAAGGCCTTCTTATCAAATCTGTCCCATGACAAAAAGACTTTAAGTTTTTGTTGTTTTTTTCAACACACACACACACACACACACACACACACACACACACACACACACACACACACACTCACAACCTTTTTGCGTATAGTGTACAGGCACGAAGGACTAACGTGAGTTCCCTTTCTGTACAGCTTGACCAGAACGCCGTGGACAAGTATGCCCCCAACACATATAGACAGATCCACTACCGCAACTACTCCCTCCCTTTCCCCGGATGGCACAGGTACGTCACGGATGTGGGCTGCACACCAAAAAAAATGATGCGCCCAGGCCTTGCTTAGGGAGTCGAGTATTTTATAGACTGGTGTAGTCATATCATCTTACGATTTTTTTTTTTTTTTTTATTGTGTCGGAAAGATGATTCTCCTCGTTTTCTTTCATTTGGTAATCAACGTACAAGCCAAGTGCTTCCACGCAGACAGCATAAAAAGGAGGGGGGAGGGGCGGCTACCACCTGGCGCAAAGATAGGGTCACTGGTGAGTGCATTTGTGTCCGAAATGTGACGTCAACTTAGGGAATGTCATGTATTTGAAGATTGTGTGTGATGTCATCGGTGGATCCCCCCCCCCCCCCCCCCCCCCCCCCCCCCCCCCCCCTAACAAGGGAAATAATTGGTAGGGAGTTGTTCTTTTGAACAATTATCAGCTTAGCATTCAATGCTGGCTCAAACTCATGGTAGGCCTGAAAACGCTTCCATGGATTGTATAATGATTTAGCGCCAAATCCTAATTGTGGTGTGTGGCCTGTAAAGGGGGGTAGGTTCAGTCTCTTCACCTTTCGCTAGCTTGAGATGCACTGCGCACTATAAAATGCATTCACCACTCATTTTTTTGTCTTGATCTGACTGTTCCTGTGTCTGCCACCTGTTTAAGGGCTGACAGGCTGTTCACCTCACTCACAGCTGACAGCGTCCACAGCCCTGTGTCTGCCACCTGTGTATGGGCTGACAGGCTGTTCACACCTCACTCACAACTGACAGCGTCCACAGCCCTGTGTCTGCCACCTGTTCACTCACAACTGACAGCGTCCACAGCCCTGTGTCTGCCACCTGTTCATGGACAACTGACAGCGTCCACAGCCCTGTGTCTGCCACCTGTTCATGGACAACTGACAGCGTCCACAGCCCTGTGCCTGCCACCTGTTCATGGACAACTGACAGCGTCCACAGCCCTGTGTCTGCCACCTGTTCATGGACAACTGACAGCGTCCACAGCCCTGTGTCTGCCACCTGTTCATGGACAACTGACAGCGTCCACAGCCCTGTGTCTGCCACCTGTTCATGGGCTGACAGGCTGTTCACCTCACTCACAACTGACAGAGTCCATTTGTGAAGTTTGAAGCACACTCACGGTGATTCACACATGGACAAAAACTTGAGTGCAGGCAGCAGGTGGACCTCACCGAACAGACGGAAACAACAAAGCTGGCATGTGTAGTTAGTTACCTGAGAGGTTTACCCACCACCAACTAAGCCATTCTCACAATTAACGTGGTTATTAATCTGCATGAGTGAATGGATATCCGATAAAGGCAAATTATAGGAAAGCGAAGGAAGATCCTGATCCTCGTCTCCCAACATCTGTGGTGAAATTAAACGTTTCGTCATTTCACTCTTTCATTAAATGCTTATGTGGACTTCTAATTTCTGAAGCAATTCTCTCGTGCCTCATTTTCAAAGCAGTTCTTTCGCACACATCAGTTTTGATTCTCTTGCACTTCAGTTCTGAAGTAATTCTCTCGCTGCTAATTTCAGCAGCAGTTCTCTTGCTTCTCAGTTCTGGAGTAATTCTATTGCCTCTTAGTTCAGAAGTTCTCTCGCTCCTCCGTTTGAAGCAGTTCTCTAGCACATCAGTTCTGAAGCAGTTCTCTTGCTCCTAATTTCCGACGCAAATTCTTGCTTCTAATTTCTAATGCAGCTCTTTTGCTCCTCATTTCTGATGCAGTTCTATTGCTCCTAATTTCTGGTGCAATTTCTATTGCTCCTCATTTTTGATGCAATTCTCTGCCCCTGATTTCCGATGGAGTTCTCTTGCTCCTCATTTCTGAAGCAGTTCTCTTGCTTTTAATTTCCGAAACAGTTCTCTTGCTCCTAATTTCTGATGCAGTTCTCTTGTCACTAATTTTTGATGCGGTTCTCCTTTGCTCCTCAGTCATGAAGCAGTTTACTCGTTCCTTGATTAATTCTGAAGTAGTTCTCTAGTTACTCATTTCTGAAGCAGTTCTATCGAAGCTGAGCTCTGAAGCAATTCTTTCGCTCCTGATTTCTAAATCAGTTCCCTTACACCTTATTACTGAAGCAATTTCCTGCACCCCAGCTCTGAAGCAATGTTGCATTAAATTTGTATACTCTAGTATCCCGTTTTCTTTTCCTTGTATGAACAGTATCAGATACACCATTCAGGAAAGTGGCGCTTCACGAGGAAGCGACACGCAGGTGTTTATGTTGATATATTTGTATGGAGGTCTAGATATGCGAAAGAAGCGAATATTGACTGATGTGGTGAATGCTTGCAATGAAGGTGTGGGTGCAAGGCAAATTGATAGGCAAGAGCTTTTGTCCCCCAACTCTCCATGCTTATCCCTCTGTGTGTATCCCCTAACCTTGCCCATTCATGTCTCTGTGTCCCCCGACCTTCCCGCTCATGTCTGTGTCCCTCAACCTTCCCCGCTCATGTCTCTCCGTTCAGCCTTCCCCGCTCATGTCTCTCCGTCCTCAGCCTTCCCCACTCATGTCTCTGTTTGTGTCTCCCAACCTTCCCACTCATGTCTCTGTTTGCGTCCCTCAACCTTCCTCACTCATGTCTCTGTTTGCGTCCCCCTCACCTTCCTCACTCATGTCTCTGTTTGCGTCCCTCAGCCTTCCCACTCATGTCTCTGTTTCTCTCAACCTTCCCCGCTCATGTCTCTGCTCAACCTTCCCCACTCATGTCTCTGTTTGCGTCCCCCAACCTTCCTCACTCATGTCTCTGTTTGCGTCCCCCAACCTTCCCCACTCATGTCTCTGTTTGTGTCTCCCAACCTTCCCCACTCACGTCTCTGTTTGCGTCCCTCAACCTTCCCCACTCACGTCTCTGTTTGTGTCCCCCAACCTTCCCCACCCATGTCTCTGTTTGTGTCCCCCAACCTTCCCCACTCATGTCTCCGTGTCCCCCAACCTTCCACACTCACTCTCTCTGTTTGTGTCCCCTAACCTTCCCTCCATATGTCTCTGTTTGTGTCCCCCGACCATCATCACTCAAGACTCTATTTGTGTCCCCCACCCTCATGTCTCTTTTTGTGTCCCCTCAACCTTCCCCACTCATGTCTCTGTGTCCCCCAACCTTCCCCACTTATGTCTCTGTGTCCCCCAACCTTCCCCACTCATGTCTCTGTGTGTCCACTAACCTTCCCCACTTATGTCTCTGTGTCCCCCAACCTTCCACACTCATATCTCTGTGTCCCCCCACCTTCCCCACTCATGTCTCTGTGTCCCCCAACCTTCCACACTCATATCTCTGTGTCCCCCCAACCTTCCCCACTCATGTCTCTGTGTCCCCCAACCTTCCCCACTCATGTCTCTGTGTCCCCTAACCTTCCCCATTCATGTCCTGTTTGTGTCCCCCAACCTTCCCCTGCTCATGTCTCTGTTTGTGTCCCCCAACCTTCCCTGCTCATGTCCTCTGTTTGTGTCCCCAACCTTCCCTTCCCTGCTCATGTCTCTGTTTGTGTCCCCCAAACCTCCCCGCTCATGTCTCTGTTTGTGTCTCCAAACCTTCCCTCTCATATCTCTGTTTGTGTCCCCCGACCTTCCCTGTTCATGTCTCTGTTTGTGTCCACTAACCTTCCCTGTTCATGTCTCTGTGTCCCTCAACCTTCCCTGACCATGTGTCCGTTTGTGTCCCCTAAACTTCACTGTTCATGTCTCTGTTTGTGTCCTCCAACCCTCTCCACTCATATCTCTATGTCCCCCCACAACCCTCTCCACTCATATCTTTGTGTCCCCCAACCCTCTGCATTCATATCTCTGTGTCCCCAACCCTCTGCACTCATATCTCTGTGTCCCCCCAACCCTCTGCACTCATATCTCTGTGTCCCCCAACCCTCTCCACTCATATCTCTGTGTCTCCCAACCCTCTGTACTCATATCTCTGTGTGTCTCCCAACCCTCTCCACTCATATCTTTGTGCCCCCCAACCCTCTGCACTCATATCTCTGTGTCCCCCAACCCTCTGCACTCATATCTCTGTGTCCCCCAACCCTCTGCACTCATATCTCTGTGTCTCCCGACTTCACTCATGTCTCAACATCCCACCCAGCCTACCACTCCCGGACTCCCTGCCCCCATTCCCATCTCTCCCCATCGCGCTCCTTCCCCTTCCCTCTCCTACCGTCCTCCCCACCCCTTTTCTGTTGTTTTTTTTTTCCTATCCGCCTCTCCAACCTTTTCTTGCTCAAATGTTGTCTTGCCCGTGAGCTTCTCTGTTGTTTATGTCCATCCGTTCATAGCGTTCAGTAAAAAAAATGTGTTTCAACAAGAGATACGTTGTTAAAGCTATCAAGGGATTATCGTTCCTTGGAAGCTGAGAAACGGAAAGTGATGAATTATTGCCCCGTTGTTTCGTTTTGTTTTGTTTGTTTTGTTTTGAATTAGAAAACCAACTGTTACAGAAATGACAACCTAAAGATGGAGAGAAGCTGGACAGTGGACGAATTAGTTGGCTTTTTACTTTCTTGGACACCGTATCACAAACGCTACCTGGAAAATCTAGCGGACGGTGCGTCGGACATCAGACAAAGGTAATGATTTCGTAGAAAGCGTTTATTCACATGTCATTGACATAGTTTTGTTCTCTGCGCCTGCTGTGCATTTCCTAGCGGAGATATACTAGTTCGATAAGGATAAAGACGATAATCTTTTCAAAATAATTATGGGCCCTCGCAGTGTGGACTGGCTGCGTCCGTGTGGTTGCGTTTTGTCTAAAAAAAAAAAAAAAGGTGCGTGCGCGCGCGTGTGTGTGTGTGTGAAAACGTATGTGCGTGAGTACGCGCGCGCGCGCGCGTGTGGTGTGTGTGTGTGTGTGTGTGTGTGTGTGTGTGTGTGTGTGTGTGTGTGTGTGTGTGTGTGTGTGTGTTTTTCTTAGTCAGTCCCAGGACTTCATTTTGAATTTCCACCAAGTTTCGTGGAAATCTGTTCAGAAGTTGTTGCTATGGTCCTGCTGACAGGCAGACAAACAAACTTCCTTGGCAGAAAATGGAAGGTACAGACCGCATGAGACGGCACAAGACTGCATCTTGGTCTTCTTATGTGCCT
>JADBJO010006852.1:99136-104136 GCA_016801955.1 Conus betulinus
AGGCATGTATTGCCCGAGTGCTAGCCCAAGGTTTATAGATGATTCTGCTGTAGGCATGTATTTCCCGAGTGCTAGCCCAAGGTTTATAGATGATTCTGTAGGCATGTATTTCCCGAGTGGTAGCCCAGGGTTTATAGATGATTCTGTAGGCATGTATTGCCCAAGTGCTAGCCCAAGGTTTATAGATGATTCTGCAGGCATGTATTGCCTGAGTGCTAGCCCAAGGTTTATAGATGATTCTGTAGGCAAGCGTTGCTGGTGGGCTTGCCCAAGCTTTTTATACATGAGTGTGTAGGCAAGTGTTGAGTGCTAGCCCAAGTTTATAGATGTGTCTGTAGGCAAGTGTTGCTGAAGTGCTAGCCCAAGGTTTATAGATGAGTTCTGTAGGCAAGTGTTGAGTGCTAGCCCAAGGTTTATAGATGATCCTGTATGCAAGTGTTGCTAGAGTGCTAGCCCAAGGTTTATAGATGCTCCTGTAGGCAAGTGTTGCTGGAGTGCTAACCCAAGGTTTATAGCTGATCCTGTAGACAAGTGTTGCTGGAGTGCTAGCCCAAGGTTTATAGATGATTCTGTCAGCAAGTGTTGCTGGAGTGCTAGCCCAAGTTTTATAGATGATCCTGTAGGCAAGTGTTGCTGGAGTGCTAGCCCAAGGTTTATAGATGATCCTGTAGGCAAGTGTGCTGCTGGAGTGCTAGCCCAAGGTTTATAGATGATTCTGTAGGCAAGTGTTGCTGGAGTGCTAGCCCAAGGTTTATAGATGATCCTGTAGGCAAGTATTGCTCGAGTGCTAACGCAAGGTTTATAGATGAGCTGTAGCAAGTGTTGAGTGCTAGCCCAATGTTTATAGATGAGCTGTAGGCAAGTGTTGCTGGAGTGCTAGCGCAAGGTTTATATCACAGGAACTTTGAATAGAATGTGATTGAATTGAATATTACAAACAATGCTAAGAAAAAAAAGGTTCTGAGTTAAGAGTCTAACGAATATTATGATGTATGAAATATGAATATCATTTATTATAATCAGTTCCTCACCCCACGCTCTCTGTCTTTTCTCAGTCACCTCATCTGCCTTCCCCCCTCCTTTCCCTCCGCCCACTATTGTCTGTGCCATTTCCCCCCACCCCCCACCCCCTCTTCAGATTGCTCTCCTTTTCTGTTATTCTACTGTTAATTTTTGTTTCCCAGTTCACACCCTCCCTCCCTCCCCTCGCAAATGTCTCTGTCCTTTCCCATTCTTCTCTTGCTTTTTCAGGTGGATGTTCTCCCTCTCTTAAATGTAAACCATCTTATACCCTTCCTAATTCCCAACAATAAGGTTGCCACTTTCCATCTTCTTGGATGACCTATTAACATGAAGCCCATGAGAGTACATTTGCTGTTTTTTGGTGTCATGCCTTACCCTTCTACAAAAGATGGAAGCACTGATTTTTTAATGCATGTATTCACTCACGGAAAATTACAGGGTTCAAACAAGTCCTTCAAAGTCCTTACAAAAGCCCTGGAATTCGGAGGATCCTTTTTAAAGGTCTAAAGCACTCCTTGAAATATGATCCATATTGGCTGTAAATACCCCAGAATGTTTGAAGTGTTTGGAAGTGAAGACTCTGACAGAGCAATTTACATACCTGGTGAGAAAATCATTAACTTGTACAGGGAATTACTGAGTTCATTTTGCATCTCCCCAAACGTGCCCCTTTTCCTTCGCCTGCCCCTGATCAGTTCCTGCTGTTGTCACAGTATGAAGCAACAGAAGTATGCATAAGGCTGATATTTTCTATATTATGGTCTTGAAGTTTATATTAAAAAAAAAAGTCGTGGAAAGGCCTTTACAAAGGTTTTGTCTTTTTTAAAACTGCGAAGACTTTGGAGGATGAGTTTGGGGGGGGGGGGGGGGGGGGGGGGGGGGGGGAGAGGAGGGGAGGGGGGCTGGACTCTGTGCAGATGGTGATTTCATAAAGGCAAAATATCATCTTACCTGACACAGCACAAACGGGGGTCAAACTCATGACCACAGGATCAAAAACAACACAACAACAACAACAACAAAAATCCACACTTTATCCATAAAGTTTCCAAAAAGCCATTAGACACCCTCTGTCTGCAGGGTCGATGGGCAAGCGCCTTCAGGGCATCGGAGTGGAGAACACGGAGGAAAACCGAAGGCTGTACCGCCAGGTTCTCTTCACCAGTGACAAGTCCTGGGCGACTACATTTCTGGCGTCATTCTCTTCCACGAGACCCTGTTCCAGAAGGATGACTCGGGCAAGCCTTTTGTGCAGTTGCTGAAAGAGAAGGGCATCATTCCTGGCATCAAAGTGATAAGGGAATTGTTCCTCTGGCGGGCACCCATGATGAATGTACCACACAAGGTAAGCTTGTGAGGGGTGGTCTTCGGATGTGACATCTGCTGAAAGTTGTGAAGTTTGACTCGTGAGTCAACTCCTGTTTTAGTGGTGTGAGATGTAATGGTAAGGCAAAGCTGCATCATTATATAGTTGTATTTTTTTTATTATTATTAGCTTCTAAGTTCGGCTATTTCTAATGCCCACTCTGATAGATTTTGGAGTTTAGTTACATGAAAGTGGTAAGACTGTGCACATTATCTGACTGTGCATGTTAATCTCGGTCCTGATAATGCCTGGTGATGAAGCACATACCTAGGGTTGACGGCTCAGTGTTTTGCACCCAGCACTGGTCACAGCTCTTGTCAGTTGCCTGCCACAAGATTCAGGCATGACTCTGGGGTGGTTCCAGGGGGTTCCATATCTCTCACCTCCCTCAAAGACCCTTTGTGAAAGAAAATAAATGTTTAGAGAAATAGACGCAGAAAAAATATCAGCAATGAAGACTGTAGACAATATGCTGTCCAGCCCACCTCCTCTTCTCATGCCCCTCCTCCTGCTACTTAATTCTTTCCTCCCTGCCACCGCTAGAGCGGTTTGATAAATCTTCTCCTTTCATTCCTGAAAAAACGCCTCATTGGTTCAGAGAAACATACTCCTTTCTGTCCGGCAACCCGCTGCATTGGTTCACACCTTGAAATCTGCGCCTACCTGTCACATGGTTGGCGCTTCATAGCGGCCTTCGCCTTGTAATGGGACTCGCGGGATGTTTAGATAAGTCATGCCTGCTTACTTCCTCAGTGTGGGAAAGTGTCTGAAACCAAAACTTTATCTTGACTTGACCGTGAGAGCACACTGTTTAGTGCCTACTGAGAAGACGGAGGGTGAAGAAAACGCAGACAGTGATCAGTTTTCTGACGATGAAATTTACAACAATTTAGCCGATGACTTTGATGTGTTTGATCTAACAGAAGAAGAGAGAGAGAGAGAACTTGCCAATGCCATGAACGAATATGACAGTAATGCTGGCGATGAACTGGATGATGAAAATCTTCCACTTAGCTACAATCGGCCATGATCTGACTTTACAGGTGGGGATTTCACTGAACCACGCACACCTGGGAAAAAACTTCGAACGGTACTTCGGTCCTGTGCGCATACTCAATATGTGAATGAAGGCAGCGGATTATTTTCAGCTGTTCTATTCTGATACAGTCCTTTCAAAGCTAGTCAGTTTTGCAAACGACAATGCCAACACTAAACGGCAGACTGAACCAGAAAAAACAAAGGCGAGTGGAGAGGTGTTGGAAAAGATCACACCTGTGTGGTATGTGTCACGCAAACACAAACAGTATGAGTCAACACACCCTAGTGAGAATACAGTGACAATCCGTTCAAGAAAAGCAAGCAACGATGATGTGCGAAAAGTGCATGAATATCTGCGTTGTAATAATCAGAAAGATTGTTTTAAGGTGTGCCACACCCTTGTTTCCTTTGTGTGACACTGGTTACACGTGTGACACTTTGACACACTGTGACACTAGCAGTGCATCATTTTCTAAGACTGACATGTTGTGTGTGTTGTTTGTTGACATGAACTCGAAGTGTGACTTTTGGACAAATAATGTGCAAAGACCACTGAATTCGGTAAGACCATAGTGCAGAAGGAGTACTGTGGAGACATTTTTATCATTGCTGTGCATTTTTCCTTGGACATGGTGACACTGTGACAAAGACACTTGTGAAGCATTCTTTGAAGTGGATTTACCGGAGGACATCAGACTGTGAGTTACATGCATGATTTTGCTGCTCGCATGTTTTTGAGCGCTGTTTGAATCAGTTAGTAGTTGTCACAAGTCTTGATACCTGTGTGTCAAAAATATGCGACAAAGGGTCGGAAAAACGGATCAAAATGTGCTGGCACCATTTCTGTACACAACGGTGTATGGCATGCTATAGACCGGTAGAAACACCAGTCACACAAAAGAATCAGAAGTACACACCCTATTTCTGTTTTTTTTTTTTTTCCCTGGAAACCCAGGAATGAAGGGTACTGCTTGTAACTAAGAAACATAAGAATAAGGGGAAATAATGTCCGACAGACAACCAGGGATGAAAGAGCTAACAACTCTTACAAGGTTTCCACTAGTAAATCACTTCATCTCCATCTCCCCCCACCGCCCTCCCATCCCTCTCCCCACCTCTCAATCTTCTTCTCAACAACTGTAGTGAGTATACGATTTTTTAAATGAAAACCAGTCAGCTGATCCCTTGCCGTCCACTCAGCAACTTTTTTCTGGCTCTGAAAATAAATACAATTCAGCTGGAACCACCGCCTCCTCCCCCACACCTCCCTTCCATCTTGATAGTGTAATCTATCCCTTCAGTTTGCGACAAGATGCTGCTGATGCATATTGTGCTGCTGCTGCTGTTGGCAATGCTATCAGTCTGTGCTATATCTGCTGCTGTTGGCAATGTTATCAGTCTGTGCTATATCTGCCGCTGTTGGCAATGTTATCAGTCTGTGCTATATCTGCCGCTGTTTGGCAATGTTATCAGTCTGTGCTGTATCTGCCGCTGTTGGCTATAGTTTGCATTTCATCAGATCTGCTGTTATTGTTGCTGTAGTTTGCATTTCATCAGATGTGATATAAACTGA
>JADBJO010006852.1:109136-111636 GCA_016801955.1 Conus betulinus
GGTGGCAGATCAGCAAGCAAGAGGAGGGGAAAAGGCAAACTACAATCTGCTCGTTATCCACTATATTTTCTGATTGTCGATAATCTAATTCTACTTGTTTTAAAACCACTTCCAGACGCAGATCAGCAATTCAAGCGTTTTGTGTTTTACAAACTTGGGGAATCTTCAGGGAATAACACCTCAGAAAGCTCATCTTCCTTCAGTGTGTGCAAGAGAATTCCCCCCTTCATTCAATTGTCATTTCTTTTTTTAATTTTGCTTGATGGATTTTCACTGCAGTTCTTTTTTTTAATTTTGAGTAATGGTGAGCAGTTAAGACATTGATTAGCACTCTAGTTTTAGATCTTAGTACAAAAGGTACCAAGCTGCAAGTTTAATGGAAAGCCAACTGTTTAGGCCGCTTACACAGTGAGTTCTTGCCGTGTGGCAGCAATACCATCAGTGAGAATGACAGAGAGATTTCGCTGTTGAAGCTGAACTGTTTGGTGAGTTAGTGAGATGTGTTAATTTAGGGATGGTCAAAACAGGCAACATGAAATTGTATCACTATGCGAATCTAAATGTGAAAATGTTCATAGAATAAAATATTGTTCATTCTCGTTAAAATTAAGGCATGAGTAATAAATGAATCAGCTGGTTAGGTAGCTATGGTCGTGAAAGAATACCCCCATTCAGATTTCTAGTTCTGCCACCCAGCTGGTTTTCAGCTGCCTTGTAGCCCAGAATGAGCTGCTTACAACTATTTGCAGTTTGAAGATAACCTATGGTGAAAGGGTTGAATTTTTTTTTTTTTTTTTTTTTTTTTTTTTTTTTAACGAAATTGAGTCATGGACAGTTCCAGAACCTCTGAAAGTTTGTGTTGTTCTGTACTGCACTGACTTGTCAATTCTCAGCATTATCTACACTAATTTGGGTTGGGCTTTTTTTTTTTTTTTTTAGATGAGCTATTCTGTTTTTGGTGAGTTTTTTTTTTTTTTTTTTTTTTTTTTTTTGTTTTTTTTTTTTTGATCAGTATGCAGGGTGGGTATTAGCTGTCCCATTGTCCATGCCGCCACAGTGGCCTTAACCCAACAGTTCACAGTGAAGGAACATTATCAGATCACGGTAATGCCACCTGCCAAAGGAGAAACAGCGCTGCTGCAGAGTCTTTCCACCGATGTTGAGTGCTGCCTGATCTGACCCAGCATGCACAGGGCACCACCTGCTGAGTTACCTGCCGCCATGACATCATCATGGTTCTGTCGGGATGCCGGCACGGGTGAACAACTTTAATAAGTTAAACATTAAAAAAAAAAAAATGATTGGTTTCAGGAATCTGCTTCCTGTCGGGTGGGCAGTCGGAAGAGGACGCCACAGTCAACCTGGATGCCATCAACAAATACAGGGGCAAGAACCCCTGGGCGCTGACTTTCTCGTACGGCCGTGCGCTGCAGGCGTCGGTGCTGCTGGCGGCGTGGAAGGGAAGAAGGAGAATTCGGCTGCCGGTCAGGCGGAGTTGCTGAAGAGGGCCAAGGTAATGATAATGATGACGGTGGTGGTCAGAGGGAGAGTTGGGGGAAGGGGGGAGGGGAGTAAGATAATGATGACGATGGTGAAGAGGAGGGTGATGGGTGGTGGTGGTTGTTGGGGTGGGTAAGATAATGATGATGATGGTGAAGAGGAGTAGGAGGATGGTGGTGGGGGGGGAGTAAGACAATGATGACAAAGGTGAAGAGGAGGGTGATGGTGGTGATGGTTGTTGGGGGGGTAAGATAATAATGACGATGGTGAAGAGGAGGGTGATGATGGTGTGGTGGTGGTGGGGGGGTAAGATAATGATGACGATGGTGAAGAAGAGTGTGATGGTGGTGGTGGTTGTCAGGGGGGGGGGGGGGGGGGGTAAGATAATGATGGCGATGGTGAAGAGGATGGTGGTGGTGTGGTGCTGCTGCTGTTGTGCTGCTGATTACAGTGATGGTGATTCTGACAGTGACGATGTTTCCATTGAATGATGTCAGTGATGATATTGATGATGACGATTCAGGGAATGTACTTTATATCTTCTGTTGGAAATCCATTTTCCTGTTTGATTGTATTTTTTGGTGCTTGTTTTATAACAGTTTTGGTAACCAGTTTTTGAACTTTTCTTTTTAGTAAACATTTTTTAGTTTTCCCTAGCTGTGAATTTGCTGAAAGATAAATATGATGCTTACGCTGCTCAAAGGCAGTACATTTTCGTTTTAATACATTGAAAATAATAAAAGTTGTACAATAAATGTGTGGGAAAAAAACCTCTTTGTTTCATTCCTAATTTGTTATGATGATGGTAACATATGTTGTGCATATCATAAAAAAAAACAGCATCGACATCCATCTGGTGTGTGTGTGTGTGTGTGTGTGTGTGTGTGTGTGTGTGTGTGTGTGTGTGTGTGATGTGCTTTCCAAAAATGTTACATCTTATACATCTTTCTGTTCATTCCTTGGCCAGAATGGTGAAGTTCACCATTGGAGATTTTTTTTT
>JADBJO010006853.1:0-2500 GCA_016801955.1 Conus betulinus
CACTCTGCACATCGAGAAACAGCCAAAGAAACAGAAAGAAATCTATACTTCCACAAATCAGCGCAAGCCAGTGGAAACAGAATGTTGTGTAAAAACATAAAAAAAAAGAAAGGAGAAGAAGAAAGAAAGAAGGCGAGTCAAGCCAGAGCAACCTAAACCTATCACGCCTGATGAAGTTGCAAAGTGAGAGAGAAAGAAAGACACAGACAGACAGACAGACAGACAGACAGGCTGGCAGACAGAGAGAGAGAAAAACAGAGACAGACAGGCAGAGACTCCACGAGAGAGAGAGAGAGAGAGACAGACAGACAGACAGACAGACAGACTGACAGTGACACAGACAGACAGTGACAGAGACAGACAGACAGAGAACTGGCACAGAGAGAGAGAGTGAAATACAAACTGACAGTGACACAGACAGACAGACAGACGTTGACAGAGACAGACAGACAGACGCGCAGAGAGAGCGAGACAGAGAGAGAGAGAGAGAGAGAGAGAGAGAGAGAGAGAGAGAGAGAGAGAGAGAGATTTCGGCAGAAACGCTTCAAACAGCAGATCTCACGGCTTCCATTTCCTCCTCCTCCTCCTCCTCCTCCTCCCTCCTCCTGCCTTCTTCTTCTTCATCCTCGTCGTCGTTTTCATCATCAATCAATCAATCAATCGATCAATCGATCAATCATCGATCAACATTAAAAAGAAAAAAAAAAACAAAAAAAAAAAAAGTCTGAAAGCGTGTGGTTCTTCGACCCCAGCCCTAGTGGCAACTTCACTTTCGATTTCATCTCCACGTCTGTTATGGACTGTCATGTCACCGGACGGATGTGGTGACCGCCCTCTGGACAGAAACGCTCACGCAACCTGGCTCCGCGGTTAAGCCATGATTGTTGACAGCATGGAGGGGGTGGGGGGGGGGGGGGGGGGGGGGGTAGCAGTTGGTTGTGTACTGCGGTGTGGTGGTTGATCAGAACAGGCGCCACCCGCGACACCACCGAAGAGACTTTGGCGGCGTGCAGGGGTCTCCGCATTGAGTTGCCTCATGACGACTCGACACGGACTGCTTGCTGTTGGCGGACCGTTGGTGCTGAGAACTACATGCAATGGGACAACGCAGGGCCTGAGTGCCGGGCGGCAAAGACGGAGGGAGCGGTATAAGCCCCCGGGGTAAATCCATTAGGTGCAGACACACGAATGATGTGACAGCCAAAAAAAATGGACAGATAGTCACACCAGTAAATATGTAAGTATGTACGTACGTACGTAGGTACGTAAGTAAGTAAGTCAATACATAAATTGATTAATTAATGCCAGTCATTATAATCATCTAATTATATTCCGTACTGCTGTTTCGACGAAAAAAAACGGTGTTCGTGATTTGGAAAGCAAGTAAACGGCTCACTCACTCACAAACAAACACACACGCACACACACACACAACACTCTCTCCTCTCTCTCTCTCTCTCTCTCTCTCTCTCTCTCTCTCTCTCTCTCTCTGCTCTCTCTCCCCCCTCTCTCTCTCTCTCTCTCTCCCTCTCTCTCTCTCCTCTCCACACACACACACACACGGGGGGAGGGGGGGGGGGGGCACGATATTTTGCAGGGACTGGGATGGCGGCGTTTTTGCACAATGGAGACGGAAACTGCGATTAAAATAATAATAATAATAATAGTAATAATAATAATAGTAATAAATAAATAATTATCACCACCATCATCATCATAATGATGATGATGATGATGATAATAATAATAATAAAATCCGCTTCTCCGCTCTAAAATGCCTGACTGCCTCTCACCCTAGCAACCAAACTTGAACCAGACCTTCAGCCTAATCCAAACCCTAACCTACATCAAACTTGAACCAGACCTTCGCCTAATCCAAACCCCTACATCTAACTTGAACCAGACCTTCAGCCTAATCCAAACCCTAACCTACATCTAACTTGAACACCAGACCTTCAGCCTAATCCAAACCCTAACCTACATCTAACTTGAACCAGACCTTCAGCCTAATCCAAACCCTAACCTACATCTAACTTGAACCAGACCTTCAGCCTAATCCAAACCCTAACCTACATCTACTTGAACCAGACCTTCAGCCTAATCCAAACCTCTAACCTACATCTAACTTGAACCAGACCTTCAGCCTAATCCAAACCCTAACCTTCCTACACCCTAACATGAACCAGACCTTCAGCCTAATCCAAACCCTAACCTACATCTAACTTGAAACAGACCTTCAGCCTAATCCAACCCTAACCTACATCTAACTTGAACCAGACCCTTCAGCCTAATCCAACCCTAACCTACATCTAAATAATCCTGCCTTAATCGGAAACCCATATATCCAGCCTTAATGTAATATAAACCGTATTTAAAAAAAAAAAACATCATTTCACTACCCTTTTTCCGTGTGGTGTGTGTGTGTGTGTGTGTGTGTGTGTACGGTGTGTTGGTGTGCGCGCGCGCGGTGTGCGTTGCCTGCATGTGCGTGTGTGTGTGT
>JADBJO010006853.1:10000-17500 GCA_016801955.1 Conus betulinus
GAGATGGGTAAGGGGGTTAAGGGCTAGAAGACGGTGGGGAGTGAAGATAAGGGATGCTTGAGAAAGACAAATGGGAGACAATAAGATAGACAGAGAGATTGATAGACAGACAGACAGACGGAGACAAACACAAAGACATAGAGACAGACAGACAGACAGACAGACAGGCAATTCAGCTGAACAGCTAGACTTGCAGGAATATCAAGTTTAGAGCAACAGAATACGTCTTAATGGCCGATGGAAGAAACGTATAGATATCAATCTGACGAAAGCCATGCATGAAACGTTTTGATTTTTTTTTCTCCCCCCTATTAAGGGCCAAGACCCAAGAATTCTTCCTACTCTTTGCTATCAATCCCATTTTTTTTTTTTCAAAACCCTTTTTGATGTCCTCAAATATTTAAGCGTTAGAAAGAAAGACAACGCTGCTGAAAGTTCGTTGCCCTTTGAGAAAAAGATCGCTTTGAGACGTGTAGCTAAAGCATTATATTAGAGAGAGAGAGAGAGAGAGAGAGAGAGAGAGAGAGAGAGAGAGAGAGAGAGAGAGAGAGAGAGAGAGATTTCTCCTCCCACGTCTGTGCGTTCGTGTCAGCGTTGGCGGTATCGGCAAGTTTGCAGGGATGAGGTCACTAGAGGAACGGCAGTGGCGCCATCGACAACAACAGGAGGTCATGGTGATGAGGGAGTGAGAGACAGTTTCTCGCTGATTTTAAGGAAAGACTAGTCCTTTACAGATGGCAAGAATGGAATTTTCATGTCAAGAACACTGACAGATGTAGTATACATATTTTTTTTTTTTTTTTTTTTTTTGCACAAAAGCAATCGATAAAACTGCATCACATGCTGAATCTAGACAGACACGTAAAGATTATTACAAAAAGATTCAGATTGGGTAAAACTGATATTGCTCTAATCTAGACAGACATGTAAGATTATTACAACAATATTCAGACTGGGTATTTCTGATACTGCTCTACATAGATATCAATACAAACAACATTATCTTGTCGATTTGATTTGTCCATTGTGTAAAGAAGAGAAAGAAGCCGAAGTGCATTTTGTTCTGTGCTGTCCTTTACTAAAGGAAATAAGGGAACGTTATGTACATTTGAAATACTATACATTTCCAAGTTCTTTTCAGATTGTTTACTTCTAGCTTCTAATAATGAACGAACAGCTAGAAATATATCGACTTATTTGTATAAAGCATTCAAATTACGATCTGTTCTTGTTTCTTAATGTATGGTATTTCATCAGTTTTGACCGTTAAGAAATAAAAGACCTGAATGATTTCCAGATGCACCCCTTCATGAAGGGCAATGGCCTGTTTATGAATACAATATCCGTGTCCGTATCCGTATCCGTATCCCCGATTAAGCCAGTCCCGACGTCAGTAGGCGAGCTTAACTGGGTGTGGTAAACCGGTGGAATGATATTCTATTAGACCGGGCGCCGGAGAACGCTGCAGCGGAGGTGACTCAGCAGCAGGGCAGGATCTTCTCTGGCGGGTTGCCTCGTGACGATCTGGTGGTGACTGGATCAACACGTAGACTGCTGGAGCAGGTGCTGCAGAGGAAAGAAACTCGGTGTGGTTTGCGTATCGGTGGGGTAGTTTGTGATGTGTGTGTGTGTGTGTGTGTGTGTGTGTGTGTGTGTGTGTGTGTGTGTGTGTGTGTGTGTGTGTGTGTGTGTGTGACAGAGATTGGAATAAAGAGTGAGAGAGAGAGGAGGAGGAGGAGGGAAGGGGAAGGTTCCAGGAGAGAAGGGTGGGAAGGGTGGGAAAGGGAGGGAGAAGTAGGGATGGGGGAGTGAACAAAATGGCAGTGGTCACCGTGTGTGTGTGTGTGTGTGGGGGGGGGGGGGGGGGAAGGGAGGTGGGAGACACGGAAAATCACTGTTGTTGTTATTGTTTGTTTGTTTGTTTTCGCGGTTTACGACGCGCTCTCTTCATGACATAAAACACGAAACAAACAAAACACTCCTAGCAACACATCCCAAAGTGATGGATGGGTGCGCACCTTACGTATCGTGACAGAAAGCAGTATTCTGAAATCCCCACCACCGACCACACTAAACTCCCCCATCCCATCCCCCCCCCCATTCTCAGAACCTTTTTCTTCAGATGACATCATTTAAAAAGAAAAAAAGAAAAACACAAAGTCCAGTATATGGCGCTTCGCAACTCCAGGTCAGCGGGCGAACAGAATTCACTTTGGTGACACGACGACTGTGTGATGAATGTGACAGTGCCCCGCAATGAACATTGATTGACCAATCACAGAGCATTTCTGTTCACAGTGTTCTTTAAAAAAAAAAAAAAAAAAAAAAAAAAAAAATTAAAAAAAAAAAAAGAAAAAAAGAAAAAGAAAAGAAAAGGAAAAAAAAAAAAAAAAAAAAAAAAGAAAAGAAAAGAAAAGATGATGGAGCACATGAAAAGAAAAGGATTTCCTTTCTGAACTCTTACCCTATAAAGAAGACATTTCCTTTGCTAGCATCGAAGGTCGAGGTGGACCGACTGACTGTAAATGCAAACAGTGCGCGCCCGAGAAGAGAGAATGGGCTGTTTTTCAGCTTTTATCTTTCGCCGATCACGGGTAGTAACGGTGCGTTTAACGTCCTGTCGACCAATGGCCTTGAAGGTCATGACTGTTTTTTTTTTTTGTTTGTGTTTTTTTTTTGTTCTTGTTTTGTTTTGTTTTGTCTTTTCCTAATCATCGTGTGTTTTACATCACTTGTGCGAGTCTAGGGGGCTCCATGACTGGCCAGATACTGTCAAAGTTTCTGCCGATTGATTGGTTTGACGCTTGTGGGCCACACGCCACCACTTCTCGGATTTTGCACTAAGACACTCTATAATCAATCCATGTAAGCGTTTTGAGTCCTGCCATAATACATTTGAGCCAGAATTGAATATGTTAGACTGATAACTGATCGAAAGAACAACTCCTCTACTAATTAATTTCCACTGCTTTGGGGGATTTCCACCCATGAAATCACAGTCTTCCAATGCATGATCTTCCCTTAGTTGACGTCACATTTCAGGCCTTGGCACTCACCCGTGACCCTATCTTTGCACCAGCTGGAAATCCCCCAAACAGTCCCAATCTTTTGATTTTAAAATGTCTTCTTGGAACCACCTGGCTTGTTGTACTTTGATGGCCATATGAAAGAAAATGAGGAGAATCAACTTTAAAACACAACAAACATTCTCAAAAAAAAAAAAAAAGAAATCTGACTGCGCCAGTCCATAAATACTCCACTCCTGAAGCAGGGCTTGGCGCATTCATTTTTGGTGTGTAGCCTGTCGCGGCGTTTAGCTATGACCTCTCGCCTTTCCTCTCCAGAACGTGATCTCAGATCCTGGAGGAGGGGAGGGGGGAGGGGGGTAAGGAAAAAGTGTATTTCGAAGTTCTGCCTATAAAACGACAATAAGAACGGCATTCGCTCGAACACAGAAAATCCACTGATGGTTATCGAATGTTGAACCCCTCCTTTTGGAGTCAGCTCATGGGGAAAAAACAAAGTATATTTGACTTTCAAGGGAAAGTAATGAATGGCGCGGAGTGAAAAAGCCGCTTCCCGTGTGTGTGTGTGTGTGTGTGTGTGTGTGTGTGTGTGTGTGTGTGTGTGTGTGTGTGTGTGTGTCTGTCTGTCTGTCTGTCTGTCTGTGTGTGTAGAAGAGAAGGGGAAGGGCATGGTACACAAAAATTCGCAGTGCCAACATTCACATCTCTAGAATGAATATTCCGTGTGAAAACAGTTGGCTTGGTATTCAAAACTAGATTCTCAGCAGTTAAGTTCCCGGTGTTCATGTTCAGCGGTAAATGTGTAACAATCCTATCAATAATGTAAAAAGGTCCTGGATCCGCTGCTTGATCCGGATCCGCACGAGGGATCCGCACCAAAATTCAACAAATCCATCCTTCAGGCGCGCATTCCATGTTTCTCATAAATTTCATTAAAGTAGGTTTCATAGGTTTTTTTTTTTTTTTTTTTTTCGCGTAATAAACTTGTGAACGATTTTGTTAACGGATCCTGGATCCGCGGCAGGGATCCGCACCAACTTTTTTACGAGTTGTTTCTTGGGCCACATTCCATCTTTTGACTGAAGTTTGGTTCGAACAGGCTCTGTGGGTTTGGGTTTTTGCTGTTGCCGTTGTTGTAGTTTGTCATCTTGCTAGAGAACACACTTTCGCCTCTTGTGTGTGTGTGTGTGTGTTTTGTGTGTGTGTGTGTGTGTGTGTGTGTGTGTGTGTGTGTGTGTAAAATATTTACGAAAATGTTTAAAAGCCGAATCACAACAAAAAAAAAAGTGACACAGAGGAGGAAAAACCCCATTCGCAGAATTTCTAGAAAGCGGGGATATTCTGAAACCTCCCTCCTCCCCAACCCCCACTTCCACCCCTTCATCCCTCCCGCTCTCCCCCTTCCATCCCTCTCCTCAAACTAAGCCCCCCCCCCCCCCCCTCCCCTTCCCCCCTCCTTCCTCTCCTCTCCCTTCTCGTCCCTCAACCCTCCCACGTCCCCCATTGGAACTTCTAAGCAGTGGAAAGAAAGGAAAGTTTAGACAGAAGCAATTATATAAACGTCGCAGACAGGCAGACAGATACAGACAGACAGACAGACAGACAGACAGACACAGAGAGAGACAGACAGACAGACAGAGAGAGAGAGAGACAAACAGACAGAGACAGAGACAGACAGACAGACAGAGAAAAGAGAGCAGCCACACAGAAAGAAAGAGAAAAACTTGCTGTGACCATGACTTTTACACCAGACAGTAATTCAGTCAACACACGCCAGTGAACTCGTGGTCTGCAATTTGTGGCTCAAGACACTGGCGTTCACGATGTGTGTGTGTGTGTGTGTGCGTGTGTGTGTGTGTGTGTGTCTCCCTCTCTCCGCGCTGACACCCCCCCCCCCCCCCCCCCCCCCGCACCAGGTCATTCACCGGAATTATTTGGAGCGACTCCAGTCGGTGCGGGTGAGTTTTTGTTTTTATGTATTGTTTTTTATAATCTATGTAATGTTTTATGTCTTACGGCTTTAATGTTTATTTTTTATGTGTGTATGCGCGCGCGCGCGCGCGTGTGTGTGGGGGTGTGGGTAGGGGGTGGTTGGGTGTGTGTGTGTGTGTGTGTGTGTGTGTGTATGTGTGTGTGTGTGCAGTGTATGTGTGGGGGGGGGGAGGGGGAGGGGTGTGTGAGTGTTGATGTATCTGCAAATACATGTACTAACACAGGCTTTTATGTAACGATTTACTGTGTCTCTTTGTAAGGGGCTGTGTGGGCTGTGCTGGACAGGGGAGTGGGGCACTGCCACATGACCAGCCTGCGGGGCTGTGTGGGCTGTGTTGGACAGGAGAGCTGGTGCGACATGACCAACCTGCGGGGCTGTGTGGGCTGTGTTGGACAGGGGAGCTGAGGCACTGCCACATGACCAACCTGCGGGGCTGTGTGGGCTGTGTTGGACAGGGGAGCTGAGGTACTGCCACATGACCAACCTGACAGGGCTGTGTGGGCTGTTGGACAGGGGAGCTGAGGCTCACTGCCACATGACCAAACCTGCGGGGCTGTGTGGGCTGTGCTGGACAGGGGAGTGGGGCACTGCCACATGACCAGCCTGCGGGGGCTGTGTGAGCTGTGCTGGACAGGGGAGCTGAGGCACTGCGACATGACCAACCTGTGAGGCTGTGTGTGGCTGTGTTGGACAGGGGAGCTGAGGCACTGCGACATGACCAACCTGTGAGGCTGTGTGGGCTGTGTTGGACAGGGGAGCTGAGGCACTGCGACATGACCAACCTGTGAGGCTGTGGGTGGGCTGTGTTGGACAGGGGAGCTGAGGCACTGCGACATGACCAACCTGTGAGGCTGTGTGGGCTGTGTGTTGGACAGGGGAGCTGGTGCGTGCATGACCAACCTGCGGGGCTGTGTGGGCTGTGTTGGACAGGGGAGCTGAGGCACTGCCACATGACCAACCTGCGGGGCTGTGTGGGCTGTGTTGGACAGGAGAGCTGGTGCGACATGACCAACCTGCGGGGCTGTGTGGGCTGTGTTGGACAGGGGAGTGGGGCACTGCGACATGACCAACCTGC
Organism: Conus betulinus; assembly: GCA_016801955.1. Lineage (NCBI taxonomy): Eukaryota > Metazoa > Mollusca > Gastropoda > Neogastropoda > Conidae > Conus > Conus betulinus. Next base: position 16,095 of record JADBJO010006853.1, read on the forward strand.
GGGGCTGTGTGGGCTGTGCTGGACAGGGGAGCTGGACAAAGCGGTGTGGGAATACTGCCGCTATGGGGAAGGGAGTACGAGACAGCGAGACATAAGTAAGTATGTAAGTTAGTAAACAAAATGAATAAATAAATAAACAAACAAATAAGATTAATAAACAAATTAATTACTTTGTTGATCAACTGATCGATCGATCGATTGACTGATTACTCAATTGGTAGATGGGTGGGGGGTTGGAGGGGGGGGGGGTGTCTGGATGGATGAATTGATTCATTAAGGAAGGGAGGGAGGAGGGATGGACGAATGAATGGATGGATGGATGGATGGATAAGTGAATCATTAATTGATGGATGGATGGGTGGATGAAGTGATTCATATGGATGGATGGATGGACGGGTTGATGAAGTGATTCATATGGATGGATGGATGGATAGATGGATAGATAAATGGATGGATGGATGGATAAACGGATGGATGGGTGAGTGGATGAAGTGATTCATATGGATGGATGGATGGATGGACGGATGGATGGATGGATGGATGATTCATTCATTGATGGATGGATCGATGGATCGATGGATGGATAGACTAACTGGTTGATCGAATGATTGATTGATTGATTGACTGATTGATTGATTGATTGATTGATTAATTCAAATTAATGAATAATAAAAAATACATTTTTAAATACATGAATAAAAACACAAAAACGAATAACTATTCCAATAAATAAAACGGTAACAAAGAATCGTCGCTCGTTTCGCCATTTCTGGACTCCACTGCGCAGTCTTGCTTGCCTTGTTTCCCCTTCCACTCCACACAGTCGCTGTGCTCCACACAGTCGCTGTGTCTGGCCTCTCTCAGGGTAAGAGCCAACGCAGCGAGGCACAAACAATTTGATTGGTTTTCGTCATCGATAGCCTTACGGGTGTGTTTTGTTAGTCTTTTCCTTCGTCTTCCTTTTCTGTCTTTCGCTTTGTTGGTTCCGAATCGTTCCTCCTTAGAACAGAAAAAAAAACGTAACATGTTTTCCGTAACATGTTTTTTTTTTTTTGTTTGTTTGTTTGTTTCAAGGCTTGTTTGTATTCTACTGGTCGTTTTTCTTCTTTCTTTCTTTCTTTCTTTCTTTCTTTCTTTCTTTTTCTTTTTTTTTTCTACTCCAGTCTCTTTCTTTATTCATCACGAAGACGTGCGGACTGACAGACGCGCAAAAAAACATGCACAACGAACACCAACATAGTCACGTATGTACGTACGTGTGTGTGCGTGTATGGCTGTGATTGTGTGTGAGGGTGTGCATATATGTGTGTGTGTGTGTGTGTGGTGTGCGCGCGCGCGCGCGCGCGCGCGCGCGGCATATGCGTACACTTGTGCAAGTACGTAAGGGAGGGAGAAGGGGGGAGAGA
>JADBJO010006853.1:35000-40000 GCA_016801955.1 Conus betulinus
TCTGGTGTATGTCCTGTTTATGGTAAAATTACCCGATTTACCAGTTACGTACAGTTTTGAAATTTGGACAGAGTGCAGCTAACGCATCATGCCGGAGGTGGCTCTGAGTTTCAGAGCAAGACGTGGGCTCCTTCGTGGCAGTCTACGATCAATTTCATGCGCCGCCGTGCCAAAGAAAAGATAGCCATGCGATGTCGGACATTGAGAGTGACAAGCCGAGCGGGCGGTGTCATAGTGGGGTTGCTCCTCACTGTGATTTTCTTTAGCAACCTTTTGATGCAGTGTGGCGACGTCGAGGCAAATCCCGGACCTCCCAAGAGGGACACCAAGCAGACATGTTTGACCGGTTCCAGTGGTGGCCGGAGACTGAGTGTGGAGAGAGGCCAGAGAAGCCAGGGGTCAGTGCACAGTCGTCCATGCAGCAGAGATTTGATAGTGACACTTTTTGAACCTGCCTTATCGATGCTGTCTCCCATGAGCGATAAGTTTGATAGCCTTCGAGAGGACCTGAGCGAAATTAAAGAATTCTTGCCGGTCTGAAGGAGGAGGTCGAAACACTGAAAAGTGAGATGGCGTCTCTCAGGCGGTCAAATGATGAGCTGGCAGAAACAAACAAGAAACTTCAAGAGAGCGTGCAAAATTTGGAGATGAAGACCAGTGAGTCAGAGGACCGTTCTACGAGGAATAGCATTATTGTGCACGGTATGCCAGACAGGCCAATGAGACTAGTGAAGACTGTGAACACTTGCTGAAAGACTTGATTTCCAACAAGTTAAAACTGAGCGACGACGTAAGTTTTGATAGAGTTCATCGACTGAGTGCAAAACCCAACTCGCCCATTGTTGCTCGATGCACATTTAACAAGGAAAGAGTGAAAATCTTGAAAGCGAAAAGAAATCTCCAAGGAAGCAATGTGTTCATCGGCGAGGACTTTTCTCCGCGGGTCAGAACGATCAGGAAGAAGCCGTCTCCTCACCTTAAGGCGGCCAAGGACCAGCAGAAACGGCAACGATGATCTACGACCACGTGCTGATAGACGGAAAGAAGTTCGTCCTTAACGAGCAGGAGACCGACATCATCGAGCTCACCTGAGGTGTGGCCGCCCCTGGATCAAGAACGAACGCTGTTTTGCCCATAGACTCAATCCAAGAAAGGTAGACAAACAAAGACAGTCACCGGTGTCAGCGAGTGTGACAAGACAGCGTATCTTATGTGCACGTGGAAGTGATGAGACAATTCATGCCGCTACAGCGAAACTTTCGTGGAAGATTTCATCAACACGGTGTTCACTGAGCACACGGCTTTCATTCAGCCTGCCGTCAAATTGTCACACAAGGGAAGGTGGTCAGGGGGGGTAATATGTTTTGATTAAAAATAGCCTTGTTGCAAATGTGAAGCGACTCGACGTGGGTAACGGGAATTTTTTGCTGTTTGTGCTTGACAAAACATTATTTAATTTTTCAAAAAATGTTCTGTATATTTGTGCATACGTTCCTCCAGAACACACACCAAACTATGCTGCATTTGATGTTGAAAATGGAATTAGCCAGTTAGAAGATTGTTTGACTGATCATTTTATATCTATACAGGAGTTATCGTTACTGATGAGTGGTGACTTTAATGCCAGAACAGCGAATATTATCCCTGAGTACAGTGATGAAGTTACGATGTACTCTTATTTTAAGAACAGTGATAGAGTGACTGTCAACAGACGTTCGGAGGACAGAGTTTTGAATACCTATGGAAAATCTTTTTTGAACATGTGTAGTACTCTGGGATTATTTATGTTAAATGATGTATGTAATGGCGACCAGACCGGTCGTTTCACATACATTTCTGATTCAGGGCATAGCGTTAATGATCACTTTGTATCTTCGTATGATTTGTTTGACTATATAACTAAGCATTGTAGTATGTTTGTTACAGATAAAATTGAATCCGACCATATGCCTTTGGAATTTTGTATGAACATGTCTGATGCTGGATTAGGTGTAGTTGGAAGTTTTGATGAAAAGGAATATGTAGAAAAATTTGTGTGGAATAATGATCATGCTGAACATTTTTGTGATATGATGAACTCCGAGCACAGTCGTGAAAAGCTTTCATCAGCAACAATGTCTATTGATGTTAATGTAAACAATGCGTTGCACATTTTCAATGATATTGTGAAAGATGTTGCAGACTGTATGAAACGGCGTATTTGCGTTAACAATTCAAGCAAAGAGAATGTCTGGTATGATACAGAATGCAAGGCAGAGAAATTAAAGACGCGCAGACTTTTAAGAATATTTAGGAAAACGTCTGATAAAAAAAGTTGGGGCAGCTTTTTGTAAAGCGAGGAGAGAATATAAAAATTTGTTGCTTAGAAAGCAGAAGTTGTATAATGATTTTTAGTTTATGAAAAAATTTAATTCTGTGAATAATCAGGAAGAGTTTTGGAAATCACTGCGCTCAGTATACAAAAAGAGATCACAGCCTCGAAATAATATTACTATCGAGGAATGGCACCAACATTTTAAATTAGTGTTTAGAAAAGATGACCCGCCTCAAGCAGTTCAGAATGTTGTAGATGACGTGTACATTGATTACATGGACCAACCTATCACAAAGGAAGAAACTCTACCAGCAATCAGGAAGTTGAAAAATCGAAAAGCTCCTGGGCCCGATGGCTTGATAGGGGAATTCTTTAAGAATTTGGGGGGATGTGCTGTTGACTTTTTAGTGAAATTGTTCAATGCGCTGTTTGACAAAGGAATGTATCCAGAGGGCTGGTCAGAGTTTATGATTATGCCTTTATATAAAAAAAGGTGAAGTCAACAACACTAATAATTATAGGGGAATTTCCTTATGTAATATATATCAAGTAAACTTTATAGTTCAGTTATAAACAGTAGACTTTCAAATTGGGTTGAAATGAATAATATCACCGGTGAACATCAAGCTGGTTTTAAAAAAAAATTATTCAACGACTGATCATATGTTTACTCTTTTGGCAGCTGTACAAAAGCAGTTCGCAAATAATCGAAAATTGTACGTAGCTTTTATAGATTTTGAAAAGCTTTTGATTCGATTTCGAGAAAACTTTTATGGCCAATACTTAGAAATAGCGGAATAAAAGGAAAACTTTACCCGTATATAGAAAGTATGTATCAGGATGTCAAAGCTAGAATCAAATGTGGTGCTAGAGTTAGTGATCTAATAAAATGTACAAGAGGAGTAAAACAGGGCGATGTGTGTAGTCCCCATTTTTGTTTTCACTTTTTATTAATGATTTGGCTCAACAAATTAATGAAAATGGTAAACATGGAGTAACATTTGATTTAGTAGAAATATTCATTATGCTTTTTTGCAGATGATATTGTGTTATTGTCTGAAACTCCGATTGGTCTACAAAATCAGTTAAATCAGTTATATGCGGCAGCGGAGAGACTGGAGCTAAAGTGAACATGGAAAAATCTAACATCATAGTTTTTTTCGTAAAGGTGGGTATCTAGCGGCACGTGAAACATGGTTATATGGAAGTAGTCAGATGTCTGTGGTGAATGCATATAAATATTTTGGATTATATTTTTCAACTAAGCTTAGTTTTAGGTTTACTTGCCAAGATTTGGTCAGTCGAGCGAAAAAAATCTGTTGTTTGCATTTTGTCCTTAATGTATAAGTTTAAAAAACCACTCCCCAAGTATATTTTTAAACTATTCGATACACAAGTTCAACCAGTGGCTCTATATATGAGCTGAGATATGGGGGCTTGAATAATAATCAAGAAATTGAAAAGGTACATTTATTTGCTATGAAAAAATTTTTGCATGTTGATCAAAAGACTCCCAATGATTTTATATACGGAGAACTTGGAAGATATCCTCTTTACTTAAACGCTTACACGAAAAGTATTAGGTACTGGTTAAAGGTAGTTCAAATGAATGATAACAGACTACCTGCTCTGGCTTATAAGAATATGTATATACTCGATCAAAGAGGTAAGCAAACATGGGCAAGTAGCGTACGTAATTGCTTATGTAATTATGGTTTTTATTACGTGTGGATGAATCAGGGTGTCGGGTGTGCAAATAGTTTTTTGGCTTGTTTCAAGCAACGTATTATAGATTGTAGGTGGCAGGATTGGGAGTCCCATATTCGGACGAGTGTGACAGTTTTCATTGTACAGATTGTTTAAAGTCAATCACTTGATTGAACCATACGTTTCATTGTCTTTGTGTAGTTTTGTCAGGGCAGCGCTAACCAAGTTTAGGTTTGGCGTATCTGACATTGCCGTGCACTCCCAGAGATATAGATATGGCGGAAATGGAACTGCAATATGTCGCCTAAGTCGTTCAGCAATTGAAGATGAAATTCATTTTGTTTTTAGCTGTCCAGTGTTAAATGACCTAAGAAGTAAATTTATTCCATCAAAATTTTATTGTAGACCATCTAGTTTTCGTTAGTATTGCTATTGTCAACAAAAAATGAAAATACAATAAGAAGTTTTGCAATTTATCTATATATAAATCATTTCAACGTATCAGAGCCTTTTTGATTATTTTGATTTTGATGTTCTTATTGTTTGTTTAGTTTTCATAGATTTCTCTCTCTCTCTCTCTCTCTCTCTCTCTTCTCTCTCTCTCTCTCTCTCTCTCTCTCTCTCTCTCTCTCATGCCAATACTATCTCGCTAGTCTCTACCTACCTCTTTCCATCTTTCCACTCACACCATCTCTCTTTCTCCTCCTCCTCCTCCTCCTCCTCCTCCTCCTCACACACACACACACACACACACACACACACACACACCACACACAAACACACACACACACTACCACACACACACACACACACACACACACACACACACACACACACTCACACACACACGACACACACACACACACACACACACGGGCACAGAGAGAGAGAGGGATGGGAGGGAGGGAGAAAGGAGGAGGAGGACCAAAGAAAAACTGTGGTTGGGTTGGATTGTGAGAGAGAGCTGAAAGGACAAGAA
>JADBJO010006853.1:47500-55000 GCA_016801955.1 Conus betulinus
TCTCTCTCTCTCTCTCTCTCTCCACTCATTCAATCTCTCCTCGCAACAACAGCAGCACCACCAACCAATCACCATCTCAACGGTCGGTAGGCAGGTAGGTGGGGGAAGATAGATACCCTTTTGTCTTCAGTCGCGTGTGCAAACCGTTTCCAGAGTAACATGGATCACACAGGCGCGTGGGCGAGACTGCTTTCCAACGTAAAGAAAAACAAAACAAAACAAAACAAAAACGAAGCAAAAAAAAATCCAAATAAAACGCACAGGCCCACGCTGTCGTGTTTTCTGATGCATTTCGTCTGCCGCATCTAGATACATCGAGACTGGAAATGGCAACAGAGGCGACCAGCCACGCACGGAGATCATAATGAAAGAAGGAGGATTTTTTTCCCCCGTCTGCAACGAATTGGGTCTGCTGCCATGCGATGTGTGGTGCCCGTATTTGGAACTGAGGTTTAGGCTGTGGTGTGGCTGCTTTCGACACACACACACACACACACACACACACACACACACACACACACACACACACAAACAACAAAATGAAGAATGGTATGCTGGTCGTCATGCGACTGCGTATGCACACACACACACACACACACACACACACACACACAACACACACACACACACACACACACACACACACACAACGTACAAACACACAGAGCCAGTGACAAAACGTCATGGTGGCATATCCTTGTGTGTTTGGAATGAACTATCCAAAATTTTCCCCCCTTTGTTTGGGCGTATTTTTGTTGCTTGTATCTTAAAGAGATAATTGCCACAATATCAGGGAGATACACTGGATCGTGTCGATAAAACTGATTCTTATTTTGAAAAAAGCAGCCGAAATCGGCCATGCTGAAATGGGACATCCGCCGATATACCGCAAACAACATGTCCCTACAGCCCTTGCAGAATCGTAACGAAACTTGAACACATGAAATGATAACACTACATTTTCGTCAACGTTTTTGTCCTGAAACCACATTCACTTGCTCTTTAGTGAAGCCTGAGTCGAATCCAAAAGAATACTTGGTCAGATGTGGGATCGTCATGTCCTGGAGACATGCCCTTTTAACATCTCGCTACTGCTTTCTGTTTTACTGGGTCCGATCCAACGTTTCGTATTTTTCAAACCGAGGTGTGTCATTGACACAGTAAATCCACTGATTTAGCGGTTTGGTCAGCATATTTTTCAAAAACAGAACAAATTTACCGTGCACTGGGCTCATGTCCGATCGACATCACCGACCTTTTGGGAATAAAAATATACCGCACTGCTCGTTTCAGCCATTGCAATTTGTATCCGTTCGCCGGGTCACGTGTTCTTCAACGGACACGAAACCAGGAGCAGACGATGTCAGAAAGGCGAAGAATCAGTAAACGTTTATTCATAGCCACCAATGTTTACCTCGACACAACTGACACTTAGAATCACACATGCGCAAAATATAATGAAAACCATTTCTGATTGGCCTCGTGGTGAACGCTAACTGCCTTCAAGATATGTGCGAAACACTGCTGAACACGAAAGTGCCAACCGTTACGTAGGCGGCTTCGTTTCCCATCACTTTATTTGAATTTTTCCGTCAGTTCTGCTGTTACTACTGTCCCCACCGAGGAAATGCCAGAAATCACATCTGACACTTACGTTTTACGTGTAAGAAAGTAAAACCGATCACAAGCGATACAAATTAGATTTGGTTATTCTTATGCTTTCATGACGTTGCGGACCGTGATAGAGGGGGCGTCTCAATGGTCAGTTACTTCAATATTGTAAACTCACAGTCAGTTGTGAATATTTTCCTAAAGTTCTAGCATGGTGTTGTTTCAAAATTTATCATTTCATAACAGATGTATCATATAATGCATAAAGTTGAGTGAAAAAGTAAGAGTTTGATATAAGTTTAACTGCTATTACTGTTAGAATGACTGATCAAGTGTAAAAAATACAGTTTTAATTTGAAATGATTCAAGGCATTCTGTGTTATCATTATCATTATTTTTTTTTAAAATATCTCATTCAACTGAAACTCCTGGAGTAATATTTCAGTCCATCCATAAGCCACTCCCACCCCCACCACAGAAACACACACACACACACACACACACACACACACACACACACACACACACACACACACACACACATCCTAATTAATGTCCCGTCACACAAATTGGTGATTGAAGACATTTTGAAATGACCTTTTTTTTTATTGAGATGTCAACATGAGAGAGAGAGAGAGAGAGAGAGAGAGAGAGAGAGAGAGAGAGAGAGAGAGAGAGAGAGAGAGATCACCTAGTGTAATAAAAGAAATGAAGAGAATCTGCAAAGGGGATGGAAAGAGAATTAATGTTATAAGGAGAAAGCAGAAAAGAAACAAAAGTGTAATAAAAGAAATGGAAGGAATCCACAAAGGGGGATGGGAAGAGAATTAAATGTTATAAGGAGAAAGCAGAAAATAAACAAAAATATGGCCTAACTGGATAATCTGTAGCGCTTAAAGATAAAAAAAATAAAAATAACGATTTATTATGCTGAATGATATATTTGACTACATATATGTACATTACACGATACAGTTCCCGTGAAGCTGTCTTTTCCGATTTTGTTTTGTAAACCTTGTAAACTTTTGTGTCAGTGTCAGTCAGACGGTAGCATTGTGAAAAGCTTTCTTGATTGTTTATGAACTGATCTGTTTAAAAAATTCATATCACAAGTTGTTCCAATGAGCACTTAGGGTTGTCCGCAAACATGTGGACTGCAGTGGCTCATTATACCAAAGCACCTGTGTAAGGGATTCTCCCTTCTATTTTTCATATTTGATCGACTTAAAAAAATGATTAAGTATGGCTAGACCATCCTGTTTGTTTTTGAAACTGATCTTGTTCATGTTTTTATTGCATTTATGCTTACTGTTTGTAAAAAAAAAATTAAGATCCACTATTCTTTTTATGTCCATACAGAAAAGTGTTACAACTGACCCTTGTCCATTGTTTCAAAAATTAAATGAACAAAAGATTCACTGACTGCTTGTGCATGCTTACTTTTTCTTTGAAATGAGCAGGCTGACTTGTTTTATGTTCCTTAGCAGCTGCAGTGGATGTTTACGTAATATACACCATAAAGTACAAACATGAGCTGGTGTCAGATGTGATGACAGACATGAAAACTCTACCTCATTTTTCACTTACAAACTGACAGAACTGCTGACTTTAAACATCATCTTAGTGATATCATCCAGCGTTCCAGAAAGCCCCAGTTTTCACAACCCTTGGTCTGGCATTACTGTAATGTTGCAGACATTTTTCATGTCCAGCAACACAACTGACTTATCACTGGGTGATCTGATAATTTTCATGTCATCAGAAAAAATATAATACAAGTTATCTTTTTCATTCTATTTTCAGGCATGTGAAAGGTGTAACTTTCAAGAATTACAGAAATTTTTACCTGTTTCAAGTTTTGAAATTCTATTACCCGAGTCCCATTTTTTGCACGTAAAAATAAAAACAACAACAATAAAAACAACTGACGACAAGAAACAACAGGGTCACTAAATCACGGAGTCACAGCGACACAGCGTTCCTCTCCGCCACCACCACGTCCGTCCAACCAGTCATCCATGAGCTTGCCCACGACACCTTTGACCTCCACACCTTTGATCCCCACACCTTTGACCCCCACACCCACTCACCAAAGACACCCCGGGTGGCGGGGAGATCGACACCCCGGGTAGCCCATCAGATTGATGGGAATCGGGGGGATGGGGGGGGACGATGCCATGCAGTTGTACTCTAATCACAGACCACGACAGGACTGCGTTCTAGGCTTACTTTCATAACAGCTCCCGGCGTCGACCAGGCCCGAGAGATACGAACACCTGCAGTGTTCCTCTGGGAATCTGAGCAAGACGCATCCATCAGGGGGACGAAACTCGACCGTGAGGTTTCGGTCTTCCCTGCCTGAGGTCACAGCAGCCAGCTCAGCTCTGGATAGGAGGCGGTCGGGGCCGGAAAAATTTCTACCAATAAATGGCCCTGATGGGAATCGACCCCACGGGCCCCCGGGGTTCGTAATTCGCCATGCTTCCTACTGCGCCACAGCGGCTACTTCAATGAGTGTGTGTGTGTGTGTGTGTGTGTGTGTGTGTGTGTGTGTGTGTGTGTGTGTGTGTAGTTTATAGCCCAGCCGACCACGTAGGGCCATGTCAGGGCTGCCACCACGTTGAAAACATGTCTGTATCGGAGAGGGAGAGACAGACAGACAGACAGACTGACTGACTGAGAGAGAGAGAGAGAGAGAGAGAGAGAGAGAGAGAGAGGGAGAGACACAGAGGGAGAGTGAGACTCAGTGACAGAGAGAGAGACAGACAGACAGACAGATAGAGTGTCCTTTACGAACTTCAAGGCGTATATGCGTGGTGTCCACGTATGTAGACCTTGGTATATATGAGAGCTAATCTGTTGTTGTTATTTCAGTCGAGACACGTGCACAACAGCCTTGTGTGAGAGAACAGAGTTCTATAATGGCCACATAAAAAAAAAGGGGGGGGGGGGGGGGGGGGGGAGAAGAAAAATGGCGATTTTTAGAATAATGTGAGGTGACACTGGGGAAAAAACAACAACAACAACAACAGCAACAAAGAAGTGAAGTGCGCTGGAATTGGGGCCGGAACAGCTAACCTGGTAGAGCGCCGGACTCGTCATCTTGGTGATCCTAAAGTTGCGGGTTCGAATCTCCGCTGGGCCGTTTCGGCACAGGAGAATTTTTCCCTCGGAGTTGACATTGGTTCGGACTCCATTTCCCATACAGTCCTTCGAATGAGACTATAAACCGAGGTTCCTGTGTGAACGCGCGCATAACATCTTGCACACACGTAAAATCCCATCACCAACTTTCGGAAGAGAAGACCAGTTTGGCCGTTGGTATGGATGACACGTAGGGGCAATTTGAACGTGGCTAATGTGGGAAGGGAGGACACCAAGGCCTTGCGTTTTTCTCTTGCATTAGTTATGTGGTTGCGGCGGTTGTCTTCAAATTCTTCCTGGGCCTTCCTGGTTAGACTTCGCCATACTGCTCTGTCTTGGGCACAAACCTCTAGGTCTTTTGCAGGCGTGTAGCTGTGCTTCAGTCAATAATAATAGCACAGCATTATAATAATATAATAATAATAATTAGCTAAGCTGAAAAATTATGGGGAGAGCTACAGGAAAAGATAGGCGGACGGGGAACTGAGGGAGGGGGAGATGCACAGATAGACAGATAGACAGACAGTGAGACAGTAAGGCAGAGTAGGATAGGATAGAGTACAGTGCAGTGGAGCAGAATAGCGTAGCGTAAAGTAGAGCAGAGTAGAGCAGAATTCAGTGTCCGTGTTGGCTGAGAAAATAGCCTGGTCGCTCAGTGCCCCCCCCCCCCCCTCCCCTCCGCCCACCTACACCCACAATCTGCAGTTCCATCCCCTCCCCCCTCACCCCCTCACATCCCCACCAACCCCCTTATTTTCACATCCCCCTCCCTCCTATTCTCGCCCCAACTCCCCTAATCCACCCCCCCCCCCCCCCCCCCCCCCCCCCCCTTAACCCGGATTCTAACCGGCTCCGCCTCCTGGGCGGACGTTGGCTTCAAGCGTGGAAGTCGCGGAGCAAGCTCGCGTGTCAGTGCCCCCCGTCACTGCTACCCCCGTCCTTAAACCCGCCCCCCACCCTCCCTTCCTCAGACATCCCCCCCCTCCCCCCCCCCTAATCTTTCATCTCCTTCTTATACCGCACCCCCCCACCCCCCCCCCCCCCCCCCGCGCTCTGCCCCTCCCTCTCTCCACCACCCCTCAGACCCCACCCCCACCCCACCCCCACACCTAGCCCCTCTCCCCTGAAATTTCAGACTCTCTGTTCTCTGCTGTGGCACTGGCCGGTTGCAGGCGACGAGGCCACACACCACAATGAGGATTTTTGCACTAAAACACTGTGTGACCCATGTCAGCGTTCTGAGGCCACACACCACAATGAGGATTTTGCACTAAAACACTGTGTGTGACCCATGTCAGCGTTCTGAGGCCACACACCACAATGAGGATTTTGCACTAAAACACTGTGTGACCCATGTCAGCGTTCTGAGGCCACACACCACAATGAGGATTTTGCACTAAAAACACTGTGTGACCCATGTCAGCATTTTGAGGCCACACACCACAATGAGGATTTTGCACTAAAACACATTGTGTGACCCATGTCAGCGTTTTGAGGCCACACACCACAATGAGGATTTTGCACTAAAACACTGTGTGACCTATGTCAGTGTTTTGAAGCCACACACACAATGAGGGTTTTGCACTAAAACACTGTGTTGACCCATGTCAGCGTTCTGAGGCCACACACCGCAATGAGGATTTTTGCACTAAAAAACACTGTGTGACCCATGTCAGCGTTTTGAGGCCACACACCGCAATGAGGATTTTGCACTAAAACGCTGTGTGACCCATGTCAGCGTTTTGAGGCCACACACCACAATGAGGATTTTGCACTAAAACACTGTGTGACCCATGTCAGCGTTTTGAGGCCTACCATAAATTTGAGTCAGCATTTACAGTTGTACTTTTGATCAAAAGAGCAACTCCCACAGCCAATTGTTACCCTTGGTTGGTTTTATGACCTTCCTCTTAGTTGGCGTGTGTTTCAGGCCTTTGCACTCACCCGTGACCCTATCTGCTTAGAACCACCTGGCTTGACGGCCATATGAAAGAGCATGAGGAGAATCGACTTTCAGACACAAAAACAAATTCCCAAACAATCGAATTTATAAATGATAATCAAGTAATTGTATAATGAAATTAATAATTGATATGAAATGTATATATATATATATATATATATATATATATATATATATATATATATATATATAATAAACTAATAAATTCCAAGGATAAGTACCGAGCACCATTCCAGCAACTTACAGAGCAGCTTGGTGTTGCAATATACACTCGACTCCTTAAGCAAGGCCTTGGCGCGTTAATTTGTGGTGTGCAGCCAGATGAGAGGGATTCAAATTCGTGTTCCACAGGTTTTTTGCCAATACCAAAAATCGGTTCATTCCGTCTGCGTTCCAGCGAAGCAACTTCTATATTCTTGCTATAGCCTCCCCAACTGTGGCTTGCTTCTCTGTTCTTCAACTGGTAATGATGATGATGACGATGATGATGATGATGATGATGACAACGACAAGACGGCGACGGCGGCGGCGAGGTGACGGTGCGGCGATGGGAGAAGCAACCAAACTTTTCGCCAAGATGAAAAACAGGTTCGTTTTCACCCGTCTGGCGTTATCCAGTACAGCGAGTGTTATTTTCCTGGCTTACAACTTCCCACCCACAGCTATTCTGTTTACCAACTAAGTAAAAATAATGATGATGGCAACAACGAGACGGCGACGGCGACGGAGGCGGCGCGGTTACGGCGCGGCTGCGGCAGCGGCGACGACGGCAGTCGCGGCGG
>JADBJO010006853.1:57500-77500 GCA_016801955.1 Conus betulinus
TCAGCGGTCTTGCGTGTAACCATCAGTGTTGTTTGTTATCAGAACTAATGTTACGAGTATCCTTGATGCCAGCTGCTACTACCGTTATTACACCGAACTACTACCGTTATTACGCCGAACTACTACCGAACTACTTATTACACCGAAACTACTACCGTCATTGCACCGAACTACTACCGTTATTACGCCGAACTACTACCGTTTATTACACCGAACTACTACCGTTATTACACCGAACTACACCACCGAACTACTACCGTTATTACGCCGAACTACTACCGTTATTACACCGAACTAACTACTACCGTCATTGCACCGAACTACTACCGTTATTACACCGAACTACTACCGTTATTACGCCGAACTACTACCGTTATTACGCCGACTACTACCGTTATTACGAACTACTACCGTTATTACGCCGACTACTACTACCGTTATTGCACCGAACGACGCCGAACTACTACCGTTATTGCACCGAACTACTACCGTTATTACGCCGAACTACTACCGTTATTACGCCGAACTACTACCGTTATTACGCCGAACTACTACCGTTATTGCACCGAACTACTACCGTCATTGCACCGAACTACTACCGTTATTACGCCGAACTACTACACCGAACTACTACCGTTATTACACCGAACTACTACCGTTATTGCACCGAACTACTACCGTTATTACGCCGAACTACTACCGTTATTACGCCGAACTACTACCGTTATTACGCCGAACTACTACCGTTATTACGCCGAACTCTATCAGCGCTGCTTCCGTCACTGCAGTCAACGACTCCGGCATCAGTTCCGCCATAGTTCAGTCTGGTAGAGTACAGCTCTATCAATACATCGGAACGTTAGCTCCCCCCCCCCCCCCCCCCACACACACACACACACACACAACCTACCTTCACCTCCCCCCAAACCCTCCAAACTCTCATCTCCGCTCCTTCCTCCACCACCTCTCTAATCTATATATCGACTGACTGACTGACTGACTGACTCGCGTGTCCCCTCCCCTCTCTCCTACTCCCCCCCCCCCCCCTTACCCCCATCCTCTCTCTCTCCCCTCCCGCCACTCTCCTTGTTCAAATAGTCAGATCCATCGGAGTGGCTGCTGCTGGCCCGAGAGGGAGAAGCGGAGAGAAGAAAGAGAAGAGAGAGAGAGAGAGAGAGAGAGAGAGAGAGAGAGCAGACAGACAGACAGACAGACAGACAGACAGACAGAAAGGGAGAGAGAGACAGAGAGGGGGGGAGAGAGACAGACAGAAAAAGACAGACGGACAGAGAGAGAGAGTGGGACAGACAAAGACACACTAAAGACAGACAGTGGCAGATTTAGACACGAACAGATGTGGAGAGGGAGGGGGGAGAACAGACAGAGAGAGGAGAGAGAGAAATAAAGCGAGAGAGAGAGGGAGAAAAAAGACAGACAGAAAAACAGACGGACAGAAAGACAGACAGACAGGTACACAATAGAGACAGACAGTGGCAGATTGAGACACAAACAGATGTGGATGAGAGGGTGGGGGGACGAGAGAGAGAGAGAGACAGACAGACAGACAGACAGAGACAGAGACAAAGTCAGACAGGGAGACAGAGACAGACACAAAGAGAGAGGGAGGGAGGGAGAAACAGGAACAGAGAGACAAACAGACAGATAGATAAAGGGACAGATAGACAGAGAGAGCTATTCACCAAGTCACCACACAAAAACCTCAACCACACACGCCAGACTTAAACACCCGAGATTGCCGTGGTAAAAACCTAACGGCGCTAGTGTCGTTAGGGTTGAGACAGACAGACAGACAGACAGACAGACAGACAGAGAGAGTTGTACACATAGTGACCTATTCACCAAGTCACCACACAAACCCCCAACCAAACACTCCAGACTTCATTAAGCACCCGAGATTGCCGGAGTGGGAACCAAACGGTTCTAGCGCCCTTAGGGTTTACAGAGAGAGTCAGAGAGAGTCAGAGAGAGAGAGTCAGAGAGAGAGAGAGAGAGAGAGAGAGAGAGAGAGAGGTTGTGGCATTGAGACAGAGAGGAAAAGAGACAGAGACAGAGACAGAGACAGAAAGACAGAGAGAGGCAGATGGACAGACATACATGGGCTATATGTATTATACCGAGCGACTCCCATTGTCCTTTTCTGTTTCTACACGGGCGCCATTCCAGGAAACTCTCAGCGGACACCGCGCCTGCCAAAACACTTCAGTGCCACCTCCTAATCTCTTTCTCCTATGTCAGCATACATTTGTTGTTTTTTTTTCACATTTGTTTCAAATTCATAGAAGCGGGTCGGGTTTCAGAGGACGGCGACAAGGGCGATGCTTTTGTTGCGAAGTGACGTAGGCAAAACGCCACGCCCCACACACACTGCCGGGACATCGGTCCACCCGTCTCCTCCGAAAGACTGGCTTCTCTTCAGACCATAGACGTAGTCACTTCTCTGTTCAGACCCACCACGCGCGGCCCGCCGATCCAGTGGATCGGGCGGTAGGGCTCTTGAGGACAGGATGGGGAAGATTGGTGGTGAAGGCGATATCGGTGGATGCCGGGTGAGGTGGGGAGTGGGGAGGTGGGATGTGAGTGTGTGCGTGTGTGGGGGAGGGGAGGACGTTCTGTGCAGGACTGGAACCACGGATCCGAGAATCAATCTCTCTAGTCTCACTTTTGTTGTTTCACAGCCCAGCCAACCACAACGGGCCCGGAACTGGGCGGTCATTCATTTCGTCAAAGCCAGTTTCACCTGCAGATGTTCAGAACCAAAAAATCCACAACTCATTGAAACAAGTTCTAGCTTCCTAGCCGAATGTAATTTATCTTCTGGGCTATTCATTCACCAAGCATTTAAGCGCGTCGGCAGGGTAACAAGTCTATAATGCGATGACGGAAAATAACTAACAAAACAAACATGTAAGTAAATGAATTGATAAACAAATGATTAAATAAATAATTAGATAGATACATAAAATGAATAACTTCGTGTATGTAACGAAAAAACCATCCAGATTCACCCGTCCACATCGAAAGTCGATTTTTATTTTTCTATTTTTTTTTCTTTTTTTTTTTTTTTTGTGTTTGTTTGTTTGTTTGTTGCCCCACACACTGACCAAATGAAAGCAAAGGAATAAATGTATCTCTGTCAAGTGACTTGAACGCCTAGGCATCAATCCTGAGAGATCGGTTCAATACAAGGATTGAAAAACAAACAAAGAAGGAAAGAAAGAAAAAGAACAAGTAAAGGATGAAAACCCCGACATGTCAGAAGACGGCTTGGACCACTGTGAAGAAAGAACGCGTTCTTGTCGGTTCTGAGACTTTTCTTCAGTTTGCGTGCTCTTCTTTTGTGGCTTAATGCATATTGCAACACGCTTTTGAAAGCTAATCCAGCAACAAACCCATTAGATGAACGAATGTGATGTCAAAAGGCTTTTAAAACATGTTGTGCGTTGCCCGCCCCTCTCCTTCGCCCTCTCTCTCTCTCTCTCTCTCTCTCTCTCTCTCTCTCTCAACAAACAACATGCGGTTTGTAAAGGGCCAGAGACCAAAGCACATGACCCATTTGATTTCTGAATCCCCCCCCCCCCCTCTCTCTCTCTCTCTCTCTCTCTCTCTCTCTCTCAGCAGATAACGTGGTTTGCAACGGACTCTCTCTCTCTCTCTCTCCTCCTCTCTCTCTCTCTCTCTCTCTCTCTCTCTCTCTCCCCCCTCCTCTCTCTCTCTCTCTCTCTCTCTCTCTCTCTCTCTCTCTCTCAGCAGATAATGTGGTTTGCAACGGACCCTCCCCCCCCCCCCCCCCCCCCCTCTCTCTCTCAACAAACAACATGCGGTTTATGAAAGGGCCAGCGACCAAAGCACAGTGACCCATTTGATTTCTTTCTGAATCTCTCTCTCTCTCTCTCTCTCTCTCTCTCTCTCTCTCTCTCTCGCTCTCTCTCTCTCTCTCTCTCCTCTCTCTCTCTCTCTCTCGCTCTCTCTCTAAACCACTCTCTCTCTCTCTTTTTTTTTTTTTTTTTTTTTTTTTTGAACAGAAAAGGACATAAAAGCCCCCACAGATAAAGACGGACAGACGGACGTAAAGATAGAAATAGATTCGGACATAAACGGGGCAGCGCTGATGCTGAGGATGCAAAAAAGAGCTGAGACTGTAAGAAAAAAAAAAAACCATGGACGTCGCAAAAGGCAGTGCGACACAGAGCGACAAGGGGAGACCAGAGACGGAGAAATGCTAATGGGAACATACTGGAAGGTCTGGGGAAACAACCAACACTCCACAGACGAAAAGAAAGAGACGAACACAGGCAGAAACGAGAGAGAGAGAGAGAGAGTGGGGTGGGGGAGGGGGAGACAGACAGACACACAGACAGACAATGAAGAGACCGAAAGACAGACAGAAAGAGAAGAGCAGAGGAGATGACGGGGGAGAGAGAGAGAGAGAGAGAGAGAGAGAGAGAGAGAGAGAGAGAGACAGACAGACAGACACAGACACACACAGACACACAGACATACACAGACATAGGCAGACACGGATAACAGGCAAACAGACAGACAGACAGAGGAGAGGAAAGGACGGAGAGAGAGAGAGAGAGAGAGAGAGAGAGAGAGAGACAGACAGACAGACAGACAGACAGACAGACAGATAGACTGACTAGACTGACTGACTGACTGACTGACAGGCAGTCAGGCAGGCAGACAGACAGACAGACACCCAGGCAGACAGACAGACAGGCAGGCAAACAACAGGCAGGCAGGCAGGCAGGCAGGCAGGCAGAGAGAGAGAGAGAGGGGGGGGGGGGGGGGGGGGGGGGGGTAGGGAGGCAAGAGATAAGATTTAAAGCGAGACAGGGGGCTATAGATCACACAGACGACGGGGAGAGATGATGACCGCACCGCCAGAGAGAAGAAGGTTCTGCAGGAGATAGGGGGGGGGGGGGGGTGAGGAAATGACGGGAGCGGGGGAAGGGGAAGAAGGGAAGAAGGGGAAGGGGGGGGGAGGGGGGAATGTGGACTGGATTGGGCGAGAAAAGGATGAGAGGACTACGCGTGATCACACGAAGAAAGGCATACACACACACACACACACACACACACACACACACACACCACCTCCTTTTCTCTCCGTGACAAACAGAGGCAAGCACACACACACACACACACACACACACACACACACACACACACCCTTCCTTTTTCTCCGTGACAAACAGAGGCAAAATTATCAAAACTTACGAGACAAAACACTTGCAGAGTTGCGACACGAGTCAAACAGATATACAGTAAAAAAAAAAAAAAAAAAAAAAAAAGGGTGGGTGCGTGCACGCGCGCGCGCGCGCGCGCGCGCGCGCGCGTGTGTGTGTGTGTGTGTGTGTGTGTGTGTGTGTGTGTGTGTGTGTGTGTGTGTGTGTGTGTGTGTGTGTGTGTGAGAGAGAGAGAGAGAGAGAGAGAGAGAGAGTCAAGGACACATAATCATACAGTTTTAAAAAATGAGTGAGTGTGTGTCTGTCTGTCTCTCTCTGTCTCCCTGCCTGTCCGTCTGTCTACTGTCTGTACTGTCTGTCTGTCTGTCTGTGTCTTTGTCTTGTCGGAGTCTGTCTGTGTCTGTGTGTGTGAAGGAAAGAGAGAGGGAGGGAGAGCACGTACTCATGCCCTCAGGCGTCCCTCTTTCTTCTCACCACCCAACAGAGAGTGAGAAGGACAGACAGACAGACAGAGACAGATAGAAAGACAGACTGTCAAACAGACAGAAACAGAGAGAGAAAGGAGGGGGGAGAGACGGACGGGTAGACAGACAGATAGAGACGAACAGAAACAGGGGAAAAACGATCAAATTACAGACAGTTACGGATATGGACGAACAAAAATTTTTAAAATGGCGTTACTAAAGGCTACAAAAATAAAAAAGACGGAGGAAAACGTGCAGAAAAAAAAAAACGGAAGAAATCAACGAACCAAACTAAAACTAAACATACATACTTGAGTGGAAAAGAGGAGAGAGAGAGAGACAGACAGACACAGAGAGAGACAGACAGAGACAGAGACAGAGACAGACAGATAAAGAGACAGACAAAGATATAGCCGAAGAGACACAGAGAGAGAGGGAGATGATCATGTGATAGGCACAGACAGATATGGACAAATCCAAAAGATGGCATTACAAAAGGCAGACAGACAGACAGAAAGAAAGATAGATAGGTAGATAAATAGATAGATACACAGACAGATAGACAGAGTAGATAAATAGACAGGTAGATACACAGACAGACAGACAGGCGGATAGATAAATAGACCGATAGACAGACAGATAAAGACAGACCGAAAGAAAGATAGACAGGCAGATAGATAGATAGATAGATAGATAGATAGATAGACTGACAGACGGATAGATAGATAGACATATAAAGACAGACAGAAAGAAAGATAGTTAAACAGATAGTGAGACAGATATAGACAGATGGGCAGACAGATAGATAGACAGACAGATAAAAAGATAGACAAATAATAGATAGATAGATAGATAGATAGATAGATAATAGATAGATAGATACACAGACAGATAGATAGATACACAGACAGATAGACTGACAGGCGGATAGATAGATAGACCGATAGATAAAGACAGACAGAAAGAAAGATAGTTAAACAGATAGACAAATATAGATAGATGGGCAGACAGATAGACAGACAGATAGAAAGATAGATAGACAGACAAATAATAGACAGATACAGACAGATAGATAGACCGACAGGTAGATAGACAGACAGAGACAGACAGATAGAAAGGCAGATAGACAGATAAAACAGATAGACAGACACAGACAGACAGAGACATACATACATACATACATACATACATACATACATACATACATACATGCGTACACAAACACATACATACATACGTAGATTGATAGATGATGGAAAAGCAGAAAAAAATCTTTAAGAAAAAAAAAAACACGATAAAACAAAACAAAACAAAACAAAATCCACCTAACATAGAAGCCGTGTGCGGAGAACCCAGAGTGACATGGAAACGGACAGGCAGACAGACTAGCAGACAGACAGACAGACAGACAGGCTCTCCCAGCCTCGACGATCAGTCTGGTCTGTCTATATCCATCACGTCTCCGTTCGGCTTCTACACCCACATCCTCCAATGCTGATCTACGGCAGGCAGATGGGTAAAGGATTCCACGAAACTAGAGAAAGGAGATTAGGAAGAAGAGAGGGAGGGAAGCGGGGGGGGGGGGGGGGGCGACGGGAGGTGAGGGTGTATGGGGGGGGGGGGGGGGGGGGGGGGGGTAGAGCGACGTACTCAACGTTCCAGCGACACCACCACAATTACCGGCCACACGTTGAAAAATGAAGCAGTGAAAAATAATGCAGTTAGGCGTCAGCGAATATCGGAAACGCGCAAACGTCTTACTCGGTAGTCTTTGCCACTAAGACGCCAGGTACACACTGCTCTCGGCATCCCGTAGTAACCGTCTAATCCCCGCTCTGGTGATTACGGTAGATATCGGGAGATAACCGACCCAGGAGAATGGCAGGAGACGACCCAGGAGAATAGTAGGAGACGACCCAGGAGAATGGGAGGAGACGACCCAGGAGAATGGCAGGAGAGACGACCCAGGAGAATGGCAGGAGACGACCCAGGAGAATGGGAGGAGACGGACTATACCGTACTACAGCATCCCACCAGGATGACAAAGACATTCAGATGGACAGCGAAATTCACAGGTTGGGCGCTCACCTGATTCGAACGGACAAACCCCCCTGCCTGCTACTTTGTCGATCTAACCACCGAAAAGAACCAACCGGGCGCAAACTCCCTCCACCCTTTCCCCTTCCCCCACCTAACTCCCCCTCCCCCTCCCCCCCCCCCCCCCGACCCCCGCCCCGCCCCTTCCCCACCCCCGTCCTCTTCTGTATCTCGGTACATCCTCCAGACCTTTTATTGAGGAGCCAGACCTCCGGTAATTGGGCCCGCTAGTGACACTCCAACGCCAAACGGGATTCGCGGTGCTTGACGGCGATTGGTGCTTCACGTCCAATGAAGGGTCTGGGTTGTCGACGGCCAGACTCACCGCGAATCGGGCCCTCCTCGTCGGGGGGGGGCGTGGGCTTCCACCGATGTTTGCTGTCACAACTCGAGCACGCTGAGAACTCGTGGACGTCGTGAGAAGATGGTGACATTGTCTTCCTCGTTTTGTTCCCGCTCCCCCCTCTCCCCCTCTCCCCCTTCCCCTCACCCTCTAGGTTACACATTGGACAGACTATATATTTATATATATATATAGTCTGTCCAATGTGTTCGTTCAGTTTACGACCGGTTTTTTTCTTTTCTTTTCTTTTCTTTTCTTTTTTTCTTTTCTTTTCTTTTCCTTCTTTTTTCTTTTCTTTCTTTTTCCTTTCTTTTCTTTCCTTTTTTCTTTTCTTTTCTTTCTTTTTCTTTTCTTTTTCCTTTCTTTCTTTCTTTTTTTTTCCGCGCTATCATGTCTCATTTCAGTGTGCGGATACATCGCGAGAAAAAATAACGGATAGGGGTGGGGGGGGGGAGAGGGGGGGACAGGGAGTGAGGGAGGTGGGATAGGGTGTGGCAAGAGGAACCGGTTTGGGGAGTTTGTTCATTTCGGGATACGGCTTTGGAAGGAAAATAGGTAGCCCTATTATTAGAACAGTCCGTATTCACTGATGATGCCGAGCGGCGAATAAAAGAGAACAAGGTGCTCCTGCTTCAAAAACGAGGTGACTGAGGGCGGAAAATGAAGCAAAATTTTGGAAAGAAACGGTGTTAGTTCCGCCAGACGATACAGGCAAACAGATTACAGGACAAGGCACAACGCATTTCGACCTTTTGGGTCTTCTTCAGTCAAACACAAACAACGTTTAGGACAAGGAAAACGAAGACGAACGAGCAACCACTTGTGTTGTCATATTCGGCGCAAAATGTAGCCACACCCATGTGCGCCGAATATGACATGCGGTTGCTCATTCTTCGTTTTCACTGTCCTTAAGGTTGTTTGTGTTTGCCTGAAGAAGACCCAAGAGGTCGAAATGTGTTATGTTTATCTTGTAATGTTTGTCTGTATCCTCTGGCGGAACTACACCGTCTCCCCCCCCCCCCCCCCCCCCCCCCCCCCCCCCCCCCCCCCCTAACCCCCCCCCCCCCCCCCCCCCCCCCCAAAAAAAAAAAGGTCTTTTTGGTCGCAAACATCAGACGTGTTCCGCTGTTGATCTGTAATATCAGACGTTGGTCTGTAATATCAATGATCTAATCAATTCATACTGCTTACAGCCCAACCGCGAGGGGCCAAATTTGGGCTGTTACTGATGATCCACACGATAACTTGGGGTAATAAAGCACCCCCCACCCCCCATCCCCCACACACCCCCCACACCCTATCCTTTTTCTTCAAGATCCAGTAAAAAATAATGAAGGAATCGCTAATTCACGGGACCAAAAATCCTGTTCATTGTACTTTTTGCACACTCATCTTCATTTCCTGCCAGATCCTGTTAGAAATGGAATGAAGGTATTTATTCACGGAGCTGAGATCACATTCGTCATACTTTAGCACACTGAAATCTTAATTTCCTGTCTCCCCCCCCCCCCCCCCCCGGTGGGGGGGGGGGGGGGGGGGGGCATCCGGACCTCACAACATCTGCTCCCACCACTACAACAAACAACCGACGGGCGCGCAGCACTCATTGGGTGAACGTGACCTTTTTTTTTTTTTTTTTGCCGGCTCACATGTGTCGGCGTATAAATCCAGATTGTGCGAACAAAAACACTGATTCATCGCACTGAAAGGCAGGCATTGCACAACGGCTCAATTGCTTCCATGAAAAACCGATCCCAGTGAAACGAACGGATGCGAAGCAGTTCTAAGCTTCATCAGCTAATATGAAACGGGTTAATTTTCCATTCTTCTAGTCTCTGAGATTTAAAAAAAAAAAAAAAAAAAGCAACAACTTCTTCATGTTCGAGAGATACGGGGAGACAATTAAGCGTGAACGCTGGATTGTCGTCTGCCTGTCCATTCACCACGCCCCTCAATCCTTCATGGAATCTCTTTAAGTGCCTGCTATGCTCCACTCTTAAGTCTTCGCCTTCTGTTGAACAGAGGCGAGAAGCGTAACCCGGTGATCAATAACACAAAAACGCACCGGCAGGCTATATCTCAGCTGCAATCAATATCAAACAAACACAAAAAACAAACAAACAAAACAAAAAAAATGCCGGCAATTGAACCGTTTAACGGCTATGTAGATAATATGCAGGCAGCACGTAAAACACGGTTTGTGATAGAGAGGGGGGGCGGGGGGGGGGGGGGGGGGGACGAGGGGGAGAGAGGGGTGCGGGAGAAGAAGGCCATCACTCCCTCTCTCCTCGTGTATAAAGTGAACTGAAAATGACACTCAAGAGTGAAACTGAAACAAAGGGATATTAATACCCCCCCTTTAAAAAAAAAAAATGCCTTACCTGACTTGTAATCCCTCGTGCGTCACTTGCTGCAAGTCCACCACAAGTCCTGATGATAGTACCGGGCAACCGAACGAACCCACTACCCAGAACTGCCCGCACCACCACACAGAGCCAGAGACAGAGCCGCCCGAGCCAGTCAGTAGTGTCCACTACATCATTCGTCTCCTGAACGCGCTTCTCGCACACACGCCACACGCTGTTCGCTAAATCAAAGCTAACCCCAGCACTGGCGAGTGCCCGGATGGATGAACCACGACCGGCTCCCAGCATGTCGTCTGCTTGCGGCGGACAAGCCTACGCTGCCGGCTCGGAGAGGTCGGCTCGCGCGTGCACGTGAAGCGAGCTATCTGTCTGTCTGGTCTGTCCCGCCAGGCGGGTTGACAAGAGGAACTGTCGCGCGTGAGAATGCTTCCACATTGATCGAAACTTTGCGCCGGGTTGCCTGCTTGGCCGATAAGCTCCCACGGTTACGTCACGATGTCATTTCACGTCGACAGACACCGGATGAATCGCAGTGACGGGTTTAGCCTAACTTGCAAGTAGCGTGCGCGAGCGTCGCGCGTGCGCGTACACTCATGCGCGCGCGTAGGCGCTAATAATTCACAAGTGGCATTTTCAGCTTCCCAGCTGAGCCTGTTACTATCTTCAAGTCTTACGTTCACTTGTAGTGGTATATTTGGAAAGGACCAGTGCTCTACTGTCAGTTAACTGGAACATTCTGGAATTGTCCCCAACGTCTCTCTCTCTCTCTCTCTCTCTCTCTCTCTCTCTAGCAAAGCCTCACCACCCTGTGCGTGTTACTCCATCAGCATCGCCCTGTAATCATTTACGTCCATTTATTTAAATCTAAAAGGTAACATGCTCTCATTTCACGGTCTAAAATCATTAAACTTTGACGAAACTCGGTAGCTGCCCTGGTGATGTTTTCTCCCTTGTCTTACAAAAAGCAATACTGCTCCGTTTTAACCTGTTACTGGACACCCTCTCGACTGGACCCACGTAAAAACTCTGGTGAATCACAGCCGAGGTAGCCATGGTGCACAGAATCATTAATGATCTGGCGATGACAACACCTAGAACTGCATGGGTCTGGTCACTATCAAGCGATCCATCACAGGCCACGAGGAAGTGGGGGGGGGGGGGGGGGGGGGGGGGGGGACAGCTTTCCAAGTCCAGAACAATGTACAAGATCTCCTTTGTCTCAGCAAATAACCTCTGAAAATTTACAAGGCCATCATAGGCTACTGGAGCCACTTCTCACGAGGTCCAAAGATCTAATATCATCAAACGTTATTAATAACTGACTGAGGAGTCATCTATTGCTGAAATTTCGTTACAAGTTTACCAAACAAAGTTGTTGTTTCTCTCAGTCCGATATGTTGCTCAGAATGAATGAAAAAACAGACGCCCACAATTCCAAACGATTGCTGTTTGCCACAACCAATCGCCTGACAAAAATGACAAAGAGACAACTCCCCACTCCCAAAGAAAAAACAACATCCAAGCTTGATAATACACCTGACACCAATCGCCTAGCGAAAATGACAAGGAGACATTCCATCCCACCTACCCCCCCCCCCCCCCCCCCCCCCCCCCCCCCCTGAAAACAAACAAATCCAAGCTTGATAATACACTTCATGACACAACTGGTGAAATGAAAAATAAAAAAGAACAATTATTCAAGATCGGCACAGCCTTTTACATCTGGAGTAGAGTCAAACAATCGCATGGACGAACAGAGCACACACAGGTAACCTCGGTTTGATTGGCACGAAAGGAATTCTTAAATGAAGCAGGGAACAGTACACAGTAATTAAAGAACACGTAGGTAACTCTTGCTATCTTGATGAAATGATTAGTCTCCCATAACTCCCAACGAATGCTGCTTACGACACCCAATCGTCCGGCAGAAAATGACAACACAGAGCACACAGAACAAACAAGGTGACATCCCCAAGAAAGGATATTCCAAGCTTGCCAATTCGGGGCTGTCTCTTTGTTTGTTCTGCGTGCGCTGACGTGTCATTTTTTTTGCTAGGCGATTGGGTGTCATAACGAGCGTTCATTGATTTGGAGTTATGGCCCGTCAATTTAGTTCATCAAGGGAGCAAGAGTTACTCTACTTGTTCTTTAATGATTGGTTACTGTTCCCTTCCTCTCGTCGCTTAGAATGTCCGGAATGCCCGGCAAATGAGGGGGGGGGGGGGGGGGGGGGGGTCAGGTCGTGGGTTTATTTCCAAGGAGCGCCACGAGAAGCCAGACTTTAGCTCCAAGCGAGGTTTGGTAACAGGGAAATGATCATACACACGCCCGTGGAAAATTCACTGTCACGGTCATCGGTAATGGCAAATTCATGGGGACTGTCAGTGGACGGATGGATGTGGATGCACCCTCAGAATGGGTATGCTCGTCCTCGCTAGCTCTGCAACTAAGCATTGTTGCTGTTGTTGTTGCTTTGTTTTGGTCGTCAGTGGAGGACTTCTTTTTTTATGCTGATCGATGAGAATGAGGATGATTAAGATGATGCTACGGATTTCCATTTCGGTCTGAGACTACATGACAGGGCTGTACTCTACGCTTCCTTTCATAATATATCCTGGCGTCAACCAGGCCCGAGAGATACAGGCACCTGCAGTGTTGGTCAGGAAATTTGAGCAACACACTCAGAAACGCATCCAT
The DNA here is from genome assembly GCA_016801955.1 of Conus betulinus. Classification (NCBI taxonomy): domain Eukaryota; kingdom Metazoa; phylum Mollusca; class Gastropoda; order Neogastropoda; family Conidae; genus Conus; species Conus betulinus. The sequence continues at coordinate 70,678 of JADBJO010006853.1, forward strand.
TAAGTGGATGAAACTCGACTGTGTGGTCCCAGTCTTCCAACTGAGCCCGCGACAAACTCAACTCTAAGTAGGAGCCGGTCGGGGGCAGAAAAACCAACATGACTCTGATGGGATTCGAACCCACGACCTCCCAGCCGGGAGTCCGCGACGCTAACCACTTCGCCACGGCGGCTGGTGTCAATGGAGGACTTGGCTGGATCAGAGCGGGCACCAGTGAACGCTAACTGCCGAGATGATTCAGCAGCGTTGCAGGGTGTCCTCTTCTGGGTTTCCTTAGGGCGGTCTGATAGGGGTTGTTTTCCTGTGGGGCCTTCTGGTGCTGGTGCTATGACAGTCCGAGCCTCGGTGTAGCTGTGTAGAGAGGAGCTGGACTGCGCGACGTAAGATTAAAGCCACACCCAGAGCGTGGAAGAGGAGACAGCAGAAGAAGAAAAAAAAACTGCACTGATATTGATGGATTGTTTCCATGTGCGTCACCTACCTCTGTGTGTGTGTGTGTGTGTGTGTGTGTGTGTGTGTGTGTGTGTGTGTGTGTGTGTGTGTGTGTTCGCATTACAGGATTTATCACAGAAACATAAAGAAGAAGATAAGTAATAGACAATGGTCGGAATCATGCAAGGGAAGTAATCTGTGTTAGCGCTCGCGTGTCCTGTTCTGTACACCGGCCGTAAACGCACACTGTGTGCCATTGATATCAGCTGTAAAAGTCTGCGACATACAAACTATCTACCCTAACGAATAATTATGGGCAATGTGATATGTAACAACGGATAGAGGGTTTTGTTTTGTTTTGTGCATTGTTCGTCATCAGAAATGGACATGTTTTCATGTTGCCCTTAGAACAAAAAAAAAAAAAAAACAAAAAAAAAAAAAGCCTGGTTTCACGTGATGCTTAAGAACCTGACTACGGCCAGACAAGGGAAGTACAGTATGACGAAAACCTCGGAAAGCGGAAGGTCTTTGCAGAAGAACTCCCCCTCTGACAGATGTTTTGGCCAGACCCTCACACCAAAGGCCTGGTCTGTACTCAGGTCATGACTCCAAGATGCCTTTCTACTGTCAGAAATATTTCTGGCGCTGCCGGGATTCGAACCTGTTTCTCCTGTATGGCTCTACGTCTTATGGCCAAATCACCACGTGACCGACGCCTTACTCATATAGCTGTCCGACACCTGTTCAAAGCTGGGAAATTTAGGCCTCAGCAATCTGCTTTTGATCTCCCTAAACCAGACCCAGCTGGAAACTCTTTTCAGCCGTTTCTTCTGCTGCCTTTAGCGTGTTCTGGTACTCAGATCGAAGGCCGTTTCGCGAGGTCATAAGCAGGTCAACCTACAACCCTTCTCTCCAATCTCTAGGGTGAGAACTTTGGCCATGGAAGCTAGATTCCATCAAGATGCTGGCCACACTGATAAACAATCCTTCGCTCCATCTCTAGGGTAAGGAACTTGCCATGGCAACTAGAATCCATCAAGATGCTGGCCACACTGATAAACAATCCCTCGCTCCAATCTCTAGGGTGAGGACTTTGCCATCGAAGCTAGATTCCATCAGGATGCTGGCTAAACTCATAAATTGCTCCGGTTTGTAGATGTGAGCATCCTCCCATGGCTGTCAGTCCCTTTTGCATCCATTCTATTTTCACAAGATCAGAGAAAGTGGAAGCTTTTGTCCACTTCCTCTGATACGACAAACAGACTGCATCATATGATCTTTTGCGTAATAACCCGAAGACTTATTGTACAGACCCACCGCCGAAAGTATCTATTGATTCTAGAAGGGCAAAACTCTTCCAGAAACGATCTTGCTGTATGTTGCTGTAATCATTTAGCTATATTTTTTTAGAATAATCGTGCATTTTAATTAGTTGCCACGTCATGCGTCTAGAACTGTTGATTTTCTGGAAGTTTAGAGACAGCCAAAAAGCTTCAAAAATTCACACAGTTCGTTTCGAGAATCCATACATTTTGGTTCATTATGCTACGTCACCGGTCCAGATTTGTTCGTTTGTTTGTTTGTTTTTAAGGTGGTTGCATTGAAGGATGCAACTCCGTTTCGGGACCACTTTGGTCGTGTAAAGACTGACAATGTGGATATCCTGCTTAGACTTACCACCCTTTTCTCCGTCTGGGCGTGAGTCCAGGAGAGATCGGAGCCAGTTCTCGTCACTCACCTCAACGTTCTCCGTCAGCTGAAGTGTCCCCAGAGAACAGGGGAGGGAATCTCCTTGTGATCATTGTGGCGTAAGACTGAAACGTCATATCAAATGATTAGAATGGTTTATTCAGATTGTTATCAAGTAGAGTGTTCCGAGGGAAAAGTGCCAGGGGGGATAAAATGATAAAATAAACAATTCACACACGCACGCACACATGCATGCACGCACGCGCGCGCGCGCACACACACACACATGCACACACACACACGCACACACACACGCACACACACACACACACACACACACACACACACACACACACACACACACACACACACACACACACACTGTAACCATACATATATAGGCATACACAGAGAAAAACGCGAAGATAAAGAGAAGGTCCAAACGGATCAGTAATTTTGTACATCGATTCTACATAGTAAGATTTAAACTCTTCAAACATCGGCAGGCAATACGTGTGTGTGTGTGTGTCATTTTGCAGATCATTGCATAATCTTGTGTTATATTGTGGTATAGCATATAACATTACATAACATTTGAGTATATCAAATATTATATCATATTATGATTATATCACATTACACCTATCATACCATATCATATATCATATCATATTACACTATATTATGTCATATTATATTATATTATATTATATTATATTATATTATATTATATTATATTATATTATATATATATTATATTATGTTATGTTATGTTATGTTATGTTATGTTATGTATGTTATGTTATGTTATGTATGTTATGTTATGTTATGTTGTGTTGTGCTGTGTTGTGCTGTGCTGTGCTGTGTTGTGTTATGTTACATCATGTCATGTCACGTCAAGTCATGTTACGTTATGTTATGGTATGGTATGTTATGCTGTGCTGTGCTAGCTACGCTATATTGTAGTGCATTGTACTGCATTACATTGCTTTGTAAGTGAGTGTACTGTTTCATAATACTTTTTGTTGCATTGCTACTGTATTGCCTCACTTCTTTGTAGCAAGACACTTCTCAACACTCAAATTCAATCTGCTCTCGCTCCGGGAAGAGTGTCTTGCCAACCTGAACACGTGTGAATGACACCTTGTCATCAACAATGATGAAAGTGACTTCACCCACCACGGTATTCATTTGCTGACCGAAAAGTAGCATCAGTTTCCTTGGGAAGCGAACGAGGAGAAGATGGGCAGCAGGGAGAATGGAACGAGACAAGAAAAATAGTGCGCCCTTCGGTCCTAACTGGCAGGGTCTTCTTCTTCTTTCTTCTTCTTCTTCTCTTCTTTCTATATTTCTTCCTTTGATTTCTTCCTTTGAGTGTCCGCCTTCATCGAATTGAAAATTGTGACATATTTGTGTGTATTACCGTTTTTTTTTTTTAATCCCGCCATTAAGGCAGCCATACTCCAGCTTGGGGAAGGTGCATGCTATGTGTAACGTGTCATCCATACCAAACGGCCAATCTGGCCTTCTCATCCGAAAGTTGGTGATGGGATTTTACGTGTGTGCAAGATGTTGTGCGTGCGTTCACGCACGGAACCTCAGTTTATAGTCTCATTCGAAGGACTGTATGGGGAATGGAGTCAGAACTAACGTTAACTCAGAGGGAAAAATCCCCCTGTACCGAAATTCGAACCCGTAACCTCAGGATCACGAGTCCGGCGCTCTACCAACTGAGCTATTCCGGCCCCGGGGTCACTGCTTTCTGTTGTGCGAAGACAGCCAATTGTTGCAGTCAGCTATCGAGAGACGGGAACATCGTTTGAGATTATCCAGTCATGTAATAGTACCAAAGAAAAGATACACGATTTCCACCGTTGGAGTCTTAATTTTTGTTGATGTTGTTGTTGTTGTTGTTGTTTGTTGTTGTTGTTGTTGTTATTGTTGTTGTTGTCGTTGTTGTTGTTGTTGCTGCTGCTATTGTTATTGCTGTTGTTGTTGTTTACACTCTGCGAAGACTACTTACCAATCCATTTATAATGTACTGAAAAACAAACCTACAACAACTCAGAACTGTATGCAGACTTCATTGGAACAGATTTTGTTTCTGGACTCCTTGTTTTTTAAACACAATAGGGATCGGGTTTGTATTGAAAACATGCTGGTGACTGCAGTTTTTTAAACACACTGTGGATCGGGTTTGTATTGAAAGGATGCTGGAGGGATTGCAGTGTTTTTAAACACAATATGGATCGGCTTTGTATTGAAAGAACGCTGGTGGATTGCAGTGTTTTAAACACATGGGTCGGGTTTGTATTGAAAGAAGGCTGGTGGATTGCAGTGTTTTTAAACACAACATGGATTGCAGTGTTCTTAAACACACTATGGATTGCAATGTCTCTAAAACACAATATGGATTGCAGTGTTTTAAAACACAATAGGGATCGGGTCTGTATTGAAAGAATGCTGGCGGATGCGGTGTTTTTAAACACAATAGGGATCGGGTCTGTATTGAAAGAATGCTGGCGGATTGCGGTGTTTTTAAACACAATAGGGATCGGGTCTGTATTGAAAGAATGCTGGCGGATTGCGGCAGATAAAAAACACAATAGGGATTGGGTTTATATTGAAATAATCGGGGTGACTGCATTTTTTTTAAACACAATAGGGATTGGGTTTGTATTGAAATAATGCTGGCGGATTACAGACAGCAGATAAAAAGGTGCATCAGAGGCTGAGTCGTTTGAACTCTCACATTTTTATCACACTGTCTGTCTGTCTGTCTGTCTGTCTGTCTGCCTCTCTTACTCACACACACACACGTACACACACACACACACACACACACACACACACACACACACACACACACACACACACATAACATGTGATTTTTGATTGTGAACTAACGAAACCCTGTTTGAATGGCGTTATATACCAAGTGCTGACACTGGGCATGTTAATGTGTTTGACTTTTTAGATCGTTGCCAGCTGTTTCGCTTGTTAAATTAACGAGACACCTTTTGGAAAGTCCATTAAGGAACATTTTATAATCATAATCGTAAGTTAGATTACTTTAGTTATTTTTCTCTAATTTTTCATAGTTACTGTCCTATAATTCATCTATCCTTTATTTTTGTTCTATGTAACCACATCGTCCTGTCTCTCTTTTTTATGATAATAGTCTAAAATTGTAAACACTATGTTATTTAGACGTCTGCAATCACCTATATGTGTGACGAGACGTTCAGACATTCGTGGCAAACGAGGTGGCATGTCAGATCTCCAGGAATGCCAGTATTCAAGAACTGTCGAATGTCTGTTCCGTCCGAAGACCTCAAAACCCACAGCACAAAGACACGTCACAGATCTCTTACAAGAAGAAAGGAACAGAATTCCTCATATAGATATGGTCATGAAGCAATTAAAAAATAGATGTAGATAGGAGGCAAGACTACTCGTCGCGTCTACTACAACTACGCTTACAGGTATAATCATAAATAAAAAAAAATAACTTCCTCGCACCGGGGCTATATATCGTAGAGGCGTGTCCCCTGGTTGGTGGATTGGGGATCCCTCGGGCTTTGCGTTTGGGGGGTGCACTGGATAATACAGAAGAAGGTACCGCGAACCAACACAGCCTAAGAGAAGGAAAACTTGGAGGGAGTCCCAAACCCGCACTGTCTGGTGTACCTTAACCCCGTATTACCAGGGTACCCAGACAACCATGAGCTGCTCTGAAGTCGGAATGTGTCGGCTGAGGCCACAGGCAGACCTCCTGCAGGGTTACAAACACAGGAGAAGACCAGGCACTGCGTATCTCACCCGTTATGGCCATGCAGACTGATATTCGACGGTATGGTGCTCGCCCCGTGGTTCTCCAGGCGGTGACAGTGCCAGGCCTCCAGCCTCAAAGGGGCCCACTCCACAGCAGACTGGAGACGAGGCCCAGTCCGGTTGAGGTCCAGGAGAAGCTATGGGGACCGGTGGGGTCTCTGCGGCGGACTGTGGACTTCCCTTACTGACCGGATTGAGGATCTAGCATGGCCGGGAACCTAAGTTCTTTTTACTACGTCAGTTCCAGCTGGACCATGAAAACGAGCTATTCCGACAATTGCCGAGCCCGTTCGAGTGGACACGAAGTCGGCGGCCGATCCCGATCAAAAACTTCGTCTGCATTGTGCGCGGATACTTTGAAGGCAGAGTGGCGAGCTCGTACAGATGAGTACGATAGTCGCACGTTTATTCTGTTCTTATCTATGGATAGATCACACTTGTTAAATTGAATGAACGCGTTAAGGGTGGAAAAGAAGGTGAAGAATAGCCATAGCTAACAAAATAAAAGGTGAGACGTTCTATCTAAGGTAAGTGTTTAACCAATTTTATTGAGGACCGACAAAGTGAGAAGCGAATTTCACATTCAGCCCTTTTGAGTCAAATATTGCAGCAAATATCCCTCAGACTGAAGGAGTACTCTCTTTCATCACAGAATACTTCATCGATGACGCAGAAGAATTAGTTATTGTGAAACTTGTGCAAACTCGAGAAAGGAGAATCTCCGCTCGCCGTCCACGCGTGATCGCATCAAGAAGTCAGTCGGTAGCCTCCCTTGAGACCGGTAACGTCCATACGCCTTGAGAATGCTGTGTTCGGGCGTTCAGCTGGAACTGACGTGTGGTAAAAAGAACTTAACACGAAAGAAAGA
>JADBJO010006853.1:105000-124663 GCA_016801955.1 Conus betulinus
TTATAATTATTATTATTATTACTATCGTCATTTTTTTTTTGGAATATATAATGCATTACGTAGCGCTTATGTTTGGTGCGACGTGAGGTTCTATCCCAGTGCTATACAATCCCACGGTCTCCTTTACACTTGGCAGCGGCCCAACTGCCCAGGGTAGAGCCGGTTGAAGAGATGCGTGCTGGCGCTACAGAACGTATTATTCAGTCAAATGCCACTGCAGGCAGTCACTCAGTTTTGTCTGCTGCTCCTCACCTCTCCATCACTTTAATGATGATGATGATGATAATGATCATAATAATAATGATAATGATCATAATAATCATAATAGACTATGGCGGCAAAGCAACATTTTTTTTTTTTTTTTTTTTAATCAAAGACACTGTGTACGTCACTCAACTCAATTCCAATATGAAGCCGATGCTGATTTAGTCTTACAGGTTGCAGGTGCTACCCATCCTCTGAAACGCAAGAACAGGATGAAGCAGACCATGTAAACGATGAGGACAAAAAACCATTGAGCGATGTCGGCATTGGCTGCGTCTTTGGAATTGAGGGTCCAGGCATTGTGTCACTGGAACGCAAAACGAAAGGAACGTGTCTCAGTTGAACTGAAAAACACGGATGCAACACATTTCAACAAATGACAAAAGCTCGCGTTTCAACACATGACAAACACCAGAGCTGCACATTCTGACCCATGACAATACAGAAGCAATGCATTTCGTAGCATGACAATAAGCAAACACACACAACAACCATTTTGACTCACGACAACACACAAGCAAAGACATTTTGACACATTGCAATACAAAAGCAATACATTTCGTAACATGACAATATGGAAGCAACACGTTCCGATTCATAACAACAAAGAACTTGCGCCTTACAACAAATTACAATACAGACGCAACGTATTTTGTAACATAACAAAAGTAACATGTGTGTGTGTGTGTGTGTGTGTGTGTGTGTGTGTGTGTGTGTGTGTGTGTGTGTGTGTGTGTTTGACACATGACAACATGCATGCAACGCGCTTTGAACATACAGAAGCGAAGTGTTTTAACGGTAACAGTACAGTACAGAATCAACGCATTTTAATCCGTAACAACACAGAAGCTGCACCCTTCGACAACACACATACAAAAGCAATACATTTTTAACACTTATAAGTACAGAATAAACGCATTTCAACATATCACATCACATAAGCAACGTGTTTCGACACTGACATGACATTACAAACACAACAGTTTTTTGACATGATACAGAAGAACGTGTTTCAAAACATGACGTTACAAAAGCAACTCTTTTGGTCGAGTCCTGACTCAACATCGGAGCAATCCATTTCGACATGACAGATATATAAATGGCGCGTTTCCACATCTGACAATACCGAAACATTGCGTTTTGAAAGATGACGATACAGAAGCAACGCGTTTTGAAACATGACAATACTGAAAATACTGAAACAAGGCGTTTTGAAACAATGACAATACTGAACAAGGCGTTTTTGAAACATGACAATACTGAAACAAGGCGTTTTGATCTGAAGGTCAGATATGACGGGCCAGAGAAAGAAGAGACGAACAGACGAACTAAAACTGGAAGACGGCGACTTTGTTATGCATAATAGAGACTGCGAGCGACTTTAAAGTATCTTGAAATAAGTTTGTTCCTTATGCTGGTATTTAATTGTTGTTTACGCTCAGGTGATATAGCCGACGTCAGTTGATTCCGTGGTGTGTGGGCAGGGGCAGGAGACCTCAATGACACCACAAACTCTGTTGGCAGTTTTTACGAGTACACAACTGAACACACACACGCGCGCGCTCGCGCGCGCGCACACACACACACGTACACACACTGATCTGCTAAAGAGTTAACTTCACGCGTGTGAGATAAATGCTTGTGAGTTTGTGGCATTACTACTACTACTCTCTCTCTCTCTCTCACACACACATACACACACACATACACTCTCTCTCTCTCTCTCTCCCTCTCTCTCTCTCTCTCTCTCTCTCTCACACACATACTCTCTTTCTCAAACACACCCACACAGAGAAAGAGAATCGGTGAACAGCAAACAGATTGAACAAGGGTAGGCCTACATCAAAACACATCTAGAACAAAGATACGACTAGACCACACCTTTGGTTGGATGCATTGCGTGCACGTGAAGTAAGTGCTCCTGAGTTTGTCGTGTCACATGATCATCCTGCATCCAGTCAGTGTACGTGTGGCTTTTGTTTGTTTTTTGTTTCGTTTATCTGTCTCTCTGTGTCATCGGTTTTTCAAATTCACCGGAAAGTGCCGGGCAGTTGTGATGGCATTAATGTGTGCTCTGTTCTGAAGTGCGAAAACCAGGACAGAACCGGTGTGTGTGTGTGTGTGTGTGTGTGTGTGTGTGTAAACACTAAGCCAATACGCATGCATATGTCAGTGTAGTGTACGCGTGCATATTTATGTTCATATGTCTGAATGCCTTGCGTATGGGTGCTATGTTTCTTGGTCACCCGTCGTAAACGAGATATTTTGTTCATGAGTAATCTTCCCCCTAACCTCCCTTGGTTGAATCTCATTTTTTTTTTTAGTTTATTCCTTAAATCATGAATACCTCAGAACCTACATATTTGTGTATACGTCGCTGAAGTCACAAAAATTAATGTATTCTATTCGTTACAATCGTGTTGAACTGAGAAGCCCATATTTTCCTAAAACTGGTATTTCGACCTAATTAATCTTGGCGCCATTTTGAATTGTTCGACGAACAAACCGTAAATAATTCTTGATTTCACAAAAGTATGAGAGAATCCAAAAATGCGCATTGAAAGTAAAGTCCATAAGCTCTCATTTCGTATATCGCATGGCTATGATCTTTTCTGTACAAGCATGCGACTATACGAAATGACTGACGGCGCCGGTCTCTTGAGCGAGTCGCCTTCTTTGTTCATTGTCGGAGTTCTGATCTAAATTGTTGTTTTATGAAATTCGGACTTCCCTATCGAAATCTTTTTAATAACTTCTTCGTTTCTGTGGTAGAAGCAACCGAAAAATATAAAAAATTATCATCCGATGAACCATTCCAACGGAATAACATTTTTAGCGAAAATCGTGTTTAAAAGCACATGGCGACGGCCATGTGACGATAAGCAAGTTGTGTTTTCTACTACCAAATTTTAAACACAAAGTTCTACCTGCAGACGGCATCTTGGATAATGAAATTTATATGTATAAAAAGAGCGAAATGCCAGCTTTCAGTCATTACAAAATCATTTCATGCTGTTAAGTATTTTTCATCGAAATAAAGGAAAACATGACGTAAACTCGTTAAAAGTGGGTTTCATTCTCGGACTTTAATTGCCAATAACTTTACCTGCAGACATATGTCTACATATTTGTGGCAACTGCTGTCATCTGGCAGTGGTAGGTAGGTTTCAATGGGGGGTCGTCGTATTCGTCTCCCAGAGCTCGTGTTGGCTCAATTCTGGTCGTTATCCTCTTGAATGCTGGTTCAAGTTTGGTGAAATTGGTCTTGAACGTTGGTTCACTTTTAAGTTGTTGATCGACCGACGATGGGCGTCGGTGTGTGTTGCCTGCTGTCCCCCAAACATCTCAGGCTGTCTTCAGGGCCACCGGGCGGCCTTCTTCATGCTCGGGTGGCGATGGTCCTGTGCCGCGTGAGGCCGCCTCAGGAGGAGGAAGCAGGACGAAAGTCGCTGGAGCGCTGCACGAGCCCCTAAAATTCGGCGGGGCGCTCGCTGACTGCGGCCGAGAGGGCAATTTTTCAGCCCAACCCCTAAGGAGTGCCCCCGTGTCTGCCACCCTCAAAACAGCACGGTATCCTCCAGGCCACGGTAGTCGCAGTCAGGCAGCGCTCCTTCGCCAATCGCCCCACATCTCCAAGAGCCGTCCCCCGGCGACACAGGCTAGACCCGCCGTCACCCACATGGCTGGAAGGTTGTCTGCGCCGCCCGACACTGATCTCTCACATCAGTGTCCCTCAAAGGAGAGCTGCCACCTCTCCCTTCCCCACAGTGTTCCCCGAAGGAAAGTGTTCCCCGGAGGAGAGTGTCGTCCAGAGTGTGGGTCCGCGAGTGAGCAATCGGCGCGTGAGAGTGCTCAGTGCGCTGAGTGCTAAGAGAGAGAGAGAGAAGAGTTCCCAGGGCAGTGTGCCTGGGTTGAGCTTATCATGGAAGGTCAATAAAAGGAGAAAAAGTCCACGTCGTCTCTGTGTCTTCTTGACTGGCTGCTGTCCCTTGGTCCCCTGCGCATATCACCATCTGCCTGTCTTCACCTGCACACCCCTTACCCCTCAGGGACACCATCACATTGTGATAACGTGGTATATTATTGTTTGTGCAAAGTGAATGTGTGGTGCTGTGTTACTTTCCTGGATGTGCTATTGATATGGATACTGGGTATGTTTCTGCAAAATATTACAGAAGCATATGCTATTAAAGTTTAGAAAACGATACTTTTTGTGTTGTTTGTTTTCCTCTCTGTGTGTGTGTGTGTGTGTGTGTTTGTGTGTGTGAGAGGGTGGGGGGGGGGGGGGGGGGGGGGGCGCGGTGAGCGAGAGAGAGAGAGAAAGAGAGAGTATTTTGCTGGAAAAATTCTGCACACAATGATCTGATACGAAAAAGTGTTTCGACAAACCACAGTGGTGAAGTGGTTAGCTTCGCGGACTCCTGGCTGGGAGGTCGTAGGTTCCATTTCCCCCAGAGACATGATTTGTGAGATTTTTCTGCCCTCACCGGCTCATACCCAGAATGGAATTTTCTTTCAGATCAGTTGGGACCACACATTCAAGTGTCATCCACTTAATGAATGCATCTATGAAAGTGTTGCTCAAATTCCCTGAACAACACTACACTAAGCGCAGGCAGGACTTGATCTCCCAGCATCACGTCCCAGGACTGCAAGGTTGTACCTCTCCTTATGCGGTGATAGTGACAATCAGGTTCAAGGTCTGACACGGATGATAGGGCAGAGACTTCATACAGATGCCAACTGTGTCCACGATGTAATGACCAGTCGGTACCACTCACTGCCGCGATGCACAGGACATGTCACCCATACGCTGGACCAGAGTACCGCAAATGCTGGTGTACGGCCAGCCGGGGCTCCAGCGCCGGATGCGAGCAAAGGCACTACACGTCTGGTGGTTTACAAGAATACTGTGAAGACCAGCCCTAAGAGCAAGCATCATGGACACAGTCAGCAGGGGTGCATGCCGCCCTACACAGGCCCTGGCGGAGATGACTGAGTCATCAGGACACACAGAGTTTTAAGATGGGAACGCAGGGACTGCCATGCAGGCCAGGGAGGACAGGAAGAAGTGAAAGGACCAGCTCTCCTCAACGAGGTATGCAGCCGACTGTGCTCTCTGCTGGAAGACAGGTCTCCACTCCTACATTGAAACATATTCTGGCGAATGATCTGACTGGTGACGGTAATGGTCATGTTGCTTATAGCCCAGTTGACCGCAAAGGGCCATATCAGGGCTGTCACCACGCTGAAGTCAACTCTCTCAAGTCATCACCAAGCCAAACTGAAATCTCATTCACATAACCCTTTAAAATACACCTTTTATAAAACACATTGGAAATTTTGTTAAATATCTTTCCTCCGTAAAATCTTGGATCAGATGAAAGATGTAAATCTCTTTTAGAAATTCAAAGATCACAGCATGTGGGACATATCTGAACAAGGTGTCATGGAGTCTGCTGTAAAATGCTTGTATCTACATCATGCAAGTCCCAACACTCTAAAAGAATATGTTTTACTATATGCAAACGGCACAAAACTGTTTCTTTTTTACGGTCGCCTACGAAACATGGTGAAACTGTTAATTCAATATAAACCTAACAAGCAGTTGTTATATATCAACGGAAAGGGTAAAGTGCGAACTTTGTAATGAGCATAGAATTAAAATACATTTTTGGTAAAATAGCAATGCTTTTGTTACGGAAACAACATAAGTAAAATGTAGGAGAACACAATCTAGTTTACGTTTGTTTGGTTAGTATGACAACAGCAAATGAGGAAGAAAAGGGGCATAAAACTTCGCTCTTACTTTGAACAGATGCAGAGAAAGCCTGAGGTATTCATATGTGTAATCCAAGTGAATTTTTTTTTTTTAAAGCATTTAAATCATTGCACACAGTACACACTTTTCACTGTTTTTGTTTTCAGATGATACGACTTATAAAACTATTAAATACACAGAGCAAATAAAAATGAAGCTCAGATTCTTTTTCGAAAAACGTGTACACCTTTACCCCTCTCATTTTCTGAACTACTTTACTGAACCAGTTCTAAAACCACATGTCATTTCTCCTTCTGCCCGATATGTTGGTGAGGCAGGAAATTCCACACGTGCCTTACAGTGCCAGACGGGTCTCTTTGTTCGGACTGCTCTAAGGTCACAAAGGTCATCGCTAGTGCATGTAAACTTACCCTCCCAGTGGCTAGAACCCTGTTCTAAATATTTATGGCAGCTGCATCCCCTAGACGGTAGACGAGAGAGCATGGGGAATTTTTTATAGTTGTGCCGTCACGGAGGCCCAAGCTGGTTGGGTCCTAGACCACATGACATGCGTGAACTGCTGTATAGCATATAGGCTACTTGCTAATGCAGGCCTGCTTGGTGTCGGTGTAGCGCCTGTGGATATATGAACTAAATTACTGACCTGCGTTGCTTTCAGTTGCAATTGATCCGCCCATCCCCTTCCCCAAACTCCGAAGTCCCGGCTGCTCTCTCTCTCTTGCATGTGTGTGTGTGTGTGTGTGTGTGTGTGTGTGTGTGTGTGTGCGCCACCTCATCTTCTTCCATGCTTCCTCAGTAGCATTACTCTTATCCCGCTGTTCTAACTAGTTTCTGCATACACAGCAACAATCAGTACCGCTATGTCAGAACCATGGTTCTAGCAATCCACAGAATGTCACCATGAAGCAACCCCTGAGATAAGACACCACACTGCTGTTGAGCCATTTTCTATGGTGTTCAGTAGTGCTTGTTATGATCCAACGTACGCAGTGTACCACCCATTAAACTCCTTTCTGATGACAGGAAAATCTCTTGGTTGCAAAGTTAGCATGAGCATTCCTATCAACTGGCAGCCACCATGTCCATCCTCTATGTCCCACATGACTTTCCATGGACTGCATACGGCTTTGGCGTGGATTTGCCACAGGCTCCGAGGAAATCAAAACTGATATTACCACAAGAGCAGGGCATCAAGAGACACAATTTGAAGCTTCTTTATAGGATCAATGAGCATGAGGCAGATGCCATAATTCTGGTCCGAGACTGTATGACAGGTCTTGACTATTCGTTTTTCTTTCATGATGTACCCCAGACTCCGTCAGCCATTGGAGATGCAGACCTGTCGAAAATGTCGGAGATGCTCTCAGAGATGCAGCCATCAAATGGATGAAACTCCATATTACAGATTACAATATCTAGTCTCCCCTAGGAGATCATGGCAAAGTCAACTGTGGGTGCAAAGCGGCCTCAGTGAAAAAATACAGTGTACTGACCCCCCCCCCTCCCCCCCCCCCCCCCCCACCCCCCCCCCCCCCCCCCAAGTTGCTTCTTTGACTTAACGCTGCAGCATGTACGTGCGTTTGAACAGCGTGTGACTGCATAATCAGATAACTTAAAAAATGTTCACTTTGCAATATCATTCAAATAAAAACAACACATAGCGATCAAGATATGACATCTTTATTTCATCGCGTTGTTTATGAAAGGCACTGAGTAACAATATAAAAAGACATGGCATTTTAAAGCTTCATAAATGGACTGATTTGACATGATCACACAAAGCTGAACAACGTTGGAAGAAGAAACTGGCTGAAAAACAAGTCAACAGTCCATCAACTTATATACAACTATCATGCACATACATTTGATAAGATGAAGACTGTATACAATCTGTGTTTAGAATAATTCTTATCTAACCAGATGAAAATGAACAAAGTCAGTGAATATAATACCTGCTTGTCAAAAACAAAAGAGAAAGGAATAAAACAGAAAGAGACAAAACCACGGAGAATAAAATAATGCCTTTTCAGAAAAAAAAGAAAGAAAATCCAAATTCAATAAATATGCACAGTCAAACAACAACAACAACAAAAAAAAAACAAACATCAACAACAAAAGTATTTTGTCATCACATGATTATCAGAGCTAACAGTTGGTGAAGATATTGAGCATCAGAATTTGAAAGTCAGTGGATGAGAAATGTTACAAAGTGGGCTCATAGTAATCATACACTTGGGATGATTGTGGATTTCTGAAAGCAAGGGACTTCTGCGTGCGCACTCCAAAGGATCCATTATAAACACGTTCGTAGCTGGATGCTTCGTCTGACTCTCTCGTCATGCTTCTACGAAGTGCCTTCTGTTGCCTCCTGCAATGGAAATGGTATTTGTGGACAATATGTTTTCACCAAGAATGTGCAATTTTCGCATGAAATAATGTTTCAGGCAAACATTTCAGACAATACTATTCCAACATGTATATATATAATACTTTCTGCAGGAAGTTAATTATCACCTATGACTGCAAGAGGGTGTGAATAGCATATGAAAGTGCATCAAGTATTTTCCATGTAGAATTACCCTACACAAATAGTATTCATCATTATGCATAATGTTCTGCAACCTCTTCTGTTGCAATTCCCACACACAATCTATGTCTACTCTGTCAATATTAAGCGCAATAACAGAAGATAATCTACACACGAAAAGCTCGGAAATCTGTTTTCTATCTGGAGATCATCACGTCTTATTGGGCTATAAGTTAATGCATCTGCTCTGTCTTAACAATATGATGTTTCAAACTTGACCAGCAAAGCCTTTTTACTCATGAAACAATAACAAAATTTTAACTAAATAGATCTTAAATACTGTTTCAAACAACTCCACCAAACAACATGGACAAATGAATCACCAGACAAAAACATGATGCGTTTCAACCTCTAAGGTCTTCTTTGGGCCAAATTAACACAAAACTCTGGATAACGAAAATGAAAAACGTACAATTACTTATCACATTCTTCATTTTCCTTGTCCTGAGTGTTGTTTATCTTGCCTGAGGAAGACCTAAGACAGTAAGAGGTTGAAATGCATTGTGCTTTATCTTGTGATGCAATTGTTCACGTTGTTTAGCGGAATTATCTCAAGCATGTTTCAAAATCAATTTTCTTTGAGTTTCTGCCAGTAACTGCCTCATTCTGCGACTAAATAGTATCACAATTAAACCAAAACGAAAGGAACTATGTTTTTTTTAAGTCCTTGATAAATTTTGCTGAATATATTACTTTCCTGAATGCACATATCACTCTCTCTCTCTCTCTCTCGCACACACACACGCACGCACTCACAAACACATACTGAGGTGCACACACAGAGACACATATGTACACACACACACACACACACACACACACACAGAGATGGACTCGCGTACAGGTAAACACACACTCATGGATGGTGAAACAAAAAAGTACACCATAAAGTTGTGCTGCAATCATAACAACAACTACTCTGTAAAAAACACATCACCACCAACAAAAAAGCAGCTGCATACCTGCGCACAATGTAGACAACAACCCCTATAACGATCAAGACCACCAGCACAGACGACACAGATGCTGCAATGATGATGGTCTCCGTGTTGAATCGCTTTGACTTTTCATCCTCACGACCTTCAGTTGTGGTGGTGGTTGATTCTGGCTCGGTGGTTGTTGGGCCTGCACTGGTTGGCATTGCTCCACTGAAACCGGCAACAGGACCATCGTCACTCTTGACTGACTTTTGGTCTCCAAACATTTTTTCTGCTGTGTGTGTGTGTGTGTGTGCGTGTGTGTGTGTATGTGCACACGCACATGCATGTGTGTGTGTGTGTGTGTGTGTGTGTGTGTGTGTGTGTGTGCGCGAGCAAGCATGGTTTTCAGTATGTGAGTGTGTGTATGCACACTGTTTACAAATATGGGTACATAAGAGTATGTACAGAGAATGTACACAGGCATTCTTGTGAACATAGATTGTATAGATTTTCTGATTGTAACTGTCTACGCCTGTTATTCAAGATTTTCAATCCAGGTGTTCATTATCTTTTTGCGTATGTATGAAATGCAAATACATCTTCACCTGACTTCCGTGACCAGCTGTCATAGGAAGCAGCAGAACATT
Source organism: Conus betulinus (assembly GCA_016801955.1). Classification (NCBI taxonomy): domain Eukaryota; kingdom Metazoa; phylum Mollusca; class Gastropoda; order Neogastropoda; family Conidae; genus Conus; species Conus betulinus. The sequence goes on from JADBJO010006853.1 coordinate 115,201, forward strand.
CCAGGCATGGGTTGGAAGGATGAGTTTCTCCGTGGTTGTAGCACTGTCCATCAATGACACAGGTGGATTCCTGACACAAGATCAGAACGAGCTGAATGTAGCAACTTTTGTATGGCATGCCAGACACACACAACAAGCAGTGTAGGACTAGGGGCCCACTGAACGCTGGAATCCCTTTACTGTATCGTTTGATAATCATGCATTCACCCAGATTTACACATGTGGAAATCTCACCAATACATAACCAACATCGCACTCTTATGAGCACAATCAATATACCCATACGCATATGCACAGGAAATTCACACATGCACACACATACACACATTTTCATAGATGTGCAGCAGCAAAGAACAGCATATTTTGTACCATAGACGGCAAATACAATTACTCATGTTACTAAAATACACGGTTCTAATTTTCTTGATTGTCATAAATTCCGTTATGGTTTAAAATGCACTTTCTGGGCTAGACTAAGAGGGGGGAAAAATGAAAAAAAAAAAAAAAAAGAAATTTCACAATAACAACAAAATTTGTCTCCTAATGATTAACTTATGCCACATGATTCTCATGTAACGGCAAGAAAATGACCAAATGAAAACATAACAACAAACACAAATCAAATTCTCACCTTGACAGTACAGTTAGCATTGGTAGAGGTGGGAGCTCACAAGACACAGGAAGCACTGAGAATCATAGGCCACAAACAGCGCCTCATTGAAGCTCTGGGACTGCTGGTCGTTGCTGATTCGGATGGCATAGCTGCGAGCCTCTGGCAGGTCACAGAGCACTTCATACTGACTGCGGTAGATCGCTGGCACCTGCGTTATTCCACCCTGGTACAGGAAACCGTTCTCATTCACCTGCAACACAAAATTCATATAACTAATCAAAATGGTTAGGTCCTGGTACTGAAAGCAGTTTTATTTCACAAAAAAAAGTCAAATAATTGATCTAATGGAGAAGTCCAGGTGCTGCAAACCATTCACTTTTACCCGATACGTGGAACAATTGATAGGCTGATCATGTCAAGACAGTTGCTGGAACTGTTTAGGTCTGAATTCCTAAAATAAGTTAATGTGAACAGCTTGGTCACCAGACACTTCCGCTGGTCAGCCCTGTTTCTTCTTAATGCCTACTGAAAAAAAATAAATATCTATATTGATCATTCTCCATAAATGAACAAACTGGACATTATACATCATCATTGAAACTTCATTCTCACCAGAATAAAACTAGCACTAGAAACTGATGGATGAACACAAACAAGTTGTCTTCACGTTTTCATTCAAAAGCTATGTTTTCTGTACAGTTTCTTTCTCAATCCCATCTCACGTCCTCTTTTTCTCTCATAAAATTACTCACAGAACAAGGACATAAGGCTGAAGACTGAAGTACATTAAGGCACATGCACACGTCCAGTATTATAGCACTGAACGTAAACACACCTACAAACAAACACATTAATATGCACAGACACACCACACACACGTGCACACACACAGTTTTCACTCACGCTAATGGGAACAATATGGCATGTGGGACCTCCCAGATCCTCCACAAAGTTCTCGCCACGCACAGTGGCACGGGTGCAGTTGGCCAGGTTGGTCTGACAGAGCGTGTTGCTTTCCTGTGACAGCACTGTGGGTGCCACGGTGGTCTCAAAAGAGCAGTCATAGGTGCCGTAGTTGGAGTCGCACTGACACACGCCTGCAAACCAAATCCACTGCAGCTTTGAACTGCAGGACTCTCTGAAAATGGGATTCTTCCAGCACTCTGCTTATGTCATGAGAGTAATGAGAAGGCTGGAAAAGAGGTACAGGCGAATGGAAAGGAAGTAGGCAGGGAGAGGGAGGAGGGGGAAAAGGGGTATGGATGGATGATGGAGTGTCACAAGGAAAGGGACAGCTAATCTTACCTGTAGAAAGCAAGTTTAAGAGCTTCTTGCTACCTATACAAATCTATAATTTTCACATGATCTTCTCTAATTCTGGCTTGGATATTCGTCAGCAAACTGGGTAGATTGAAAAGGAATCACTTTTGCGCCAAACATGTTTTTTCAATGAGACAATATGGGGAGGTGAACACAAGAAGGAGGGGGGTTGAGGAACAGGTTAAAAACAGTGTTTGTGTTAATTTACTGAGGTTGGCAGTCCTAAACGGAGGGTAAGAATGATAAAAAAAAACGTAGGCCACTGTGCTACCTTAGGTCCTGTCATCTCATTTCACTTTCTCTGTGCCAGTCAAAAACAGATACAGTCTGTTTGGGCAATAAGTATGATATGGATATACAAACATCTTCTTTACTTTTTGACCAGGCAGTAGCATTTCAGAACACAAGATTTGATGCTCATAAACTGGGGAATGATGTACAGTTCAATGATATATAACAATCATCATCCACAATTCTGAGCAAAGTCAACCTTTTACTCCTCAAATATTCTTGCATGCAAACCATGGAAAACAATCATTTCATGTCACAAATACATTTTCAGGAAAGGTGAAAAAATTCTCCTCTTCCAGTCTTATTATCACTACGAGCACTCATCTGAAGTTTGGTGACTTTTCCTCAACAAAAATGATAACAGAGATTCGACAAAATGTGGACTCCGCTGTCACCCTACCATCTTCTGTGGTTGACAGATCTTACACTGGACCAGCTTCAGAACATTTTTAGCCAGTTTCTCAACAGTTTGTTAAAAGATTATGTATCAGTGCTCTTCCAAAAACATAGGATCTGGATTCTCTGCCATGAAATCTGCTGTGTGAATGCCCCGACTCTGTACTACCTCACATTACTTAGGTCATTAAACAGCCCATTTTGGCTGATTATTTTCCAAATGTTTTCAAAGCTTCGATCGTTTGATGATTCTTAAAGAAATCCTCAATTGACCCAATTTCTCTAACAAATTACAGACCTGTCTCCAGCTTGTCTCTTCCATCCAAAATGGCTGAGAAAATAATTTTTTGACAACTGCTAGTCCATCTTGAACAAAAAGATCTTTTCAATCTTCAACTGTCAGTTTACAGATCTGCTGAACATTACATAAAATTTGTTGACTTCCTCTGATGATGATAAAATTTCCATTCTGGCCTTACTCAACATCTCAGCTTTGTTTATTACTACTGACCATTCTATCTTTCTACAACGATTACAACATTCTTTTGGTACTTCTGACTTAGCTCTGTCATCACTTTCTTGTCATCTATCTGATCGTTCCCTGACTATCTGCATAAATGGACACTATTCTTGACCATCTTCTCTATCCTATGGTGTACCCCAGGGTTCCGTCCAGGGACTCTTTCTATCTGTGCTCATTGCTATTCCTGTCTGTGACGTTGCCAATCATTACTCAATGCTGCAAGACAGTTTTGCCAATGATTCTCAGCTTGGTCAGTCTGCCACAAAAGTTGATTAATTGATATCAGAGACTGAGAAATGCCTTTCTGACCTTAAAACATGGATGATTCACATTTAGCTAAACTAAATGATGAGAAAATTGAACTGGTGTTTGCCTATCCAACCATTCCTCAATCATCCTTTTCTTCCCAAAACCTTTCCTGAGATTTCTTTTTCACCAGCAGTCTGCATCCTTTAGGCACTCTTGAACAAGGCTTAACCTTCGAAAACCACATCTTCAACATCTCCAAAGGGGCCTATCTTTAACTAAGAAGAATTAGTTCTATACCCCACAGTCTCTCCGCTGTAGCAGCCAAGACTCTGATATGTCCCTTTGTCATTTCCAGAATAGACTATTGTAATTCCCTTCATGTGAGCATCCCAACGTATCATTTCAAAATCCAAAACAACACTCTTCATGAAATTTTCTGATACTCAAAAATTTCATCATGTATTTCAAAAACTCCCCCCACTCACTTTGCGGGTTCCTATCTCTTAAAAAAACTAATTACAAACCTCCACTTCGACTTTTTCTGTCATATCTGAAAAAGCATCTGGCTACCTATCTGAACTTCCACATATCTATTCTCTTCACACTAACTTCACTCTTCTTCAAACACAGGACTCTTGAAAATTTACTCTTTCAGAGCTAGGACCTATGGTGAAAGATCTTTTATTTACCAAGCTCAGCAGTCTGGAACAATCATTTTCAGGCACTCTGAATCTTTCTCTTCCTTCAAGACTTGACTTAACTCTCTTGTCACGAACAGACACTTTAAGCGTTTTCCATGACGCAATGCTTCAGTACGAACGAACGTCATCAAAGTTTCGGCCTTCACCGATTTTTCATTCGGTGGCAGCATGATCAGTACACGGTAACAAGATATAAATAGTATCTTCAGCATTCCTTGTTCGCCTGCACAGTGATTTTGCGGCACACCATCACCCACTTTGCCTCAGTGGCTGATTGACCAGACCAACCCACATGACATGCTAATTTGCATAGAAACATGGCGTCTCAAACTAGTTTTTCTACGAATGTGTCCGAGCAAAGTCAAACCTGTCAGCAACGTTTTAGCATTCCTGAAGTTATTGAAATGCTACAAACGGAAGGTTCAGACACTGAGGAAGAGGATGACAAAGCTGATGAAAGTGATTCCAGTGAAGGATTTCGAGGAGGAGAGAAATTGACACTGATTCGTCTGTGGAGCTCAGTGATGATGAAGGTGAGGGTGGGCTACTTCGCCACGCGAGCGGGGCGTTGCATGCCGCGAAAGACTGGGGATTGGAGTGAGCAAGAGTTCATTGGCTTTCCTTTACGCAACTGGTGCAAAGATTCGTTTTTTTTTTTCTGACAGTGCCTCCTTTTTCTGGTACTTCTGGCCTTCATGTGTCAGCTGAGTGCCACGCCCCCATTTTTGCATATTCCAAGTTAGCTAGTGCATAATAGGCATGTGATTCATCTATCTTATTTTATTTCCTGGAGTGTATCTACCTATTTTTTCAACTCATTTAGTGTGTTTACTGACTTTTTCTGCTGAATGTGAAGCTATGGACCCACTGACTCTGTGCAAGAGTGTTGTGATGCACCTGAAAAAAAAAACTGGACATTTTTTTCACCCTCAAGCACAAGAAAATAATATGAAAGTGGGAAGTTTTTATTCTTTTGTATTCTACTAACACAGTTTATGAATAACACTTTCTGAAAATTCCCTTGAGTTATCTCTTGTTTTGTATTTTTGGTGATTTTTTTTTTTACTAACCATAACAAATGGCCCGTCCACAAGGGAAAAACAAGGGACAGAACTGTCCGTCCCAAGTGAGTTAAAACCTATCACAGCAAAGGAACCTGACCATATTTCTTCCAATACTCTTTCCACTGTTGCTCCTAAATTATGTATGTTTGACTCTTTAGGTGTAAATGAATTTGTGTGTGTGTGTGTGTGTGTGTGTGTGTGTGTAGTGTGTGTATGTGTTCATTTGTGTGTGTTTGTGTTTATGTGTGTGTGTGTTATGTGTTGTGTGTGTGTGTGTGTGTGTGTGTGTGTGTGTGTGTCTGTGTGTGTTTGTGTGTGTGTTTCAATGTGACATGCGCATGTGTGTGTGTGTGTGCGTGTGTGTGTGTGTGTATGCATTCCTGAATTTTTATATCTGTGTGTGTGTGTGTGTGTGTGTGTGTGTGTGTGTGTGTGTGTGTGTAATTGCAAGGAGTGTGGAATTGCAACCATTAAGCGTGTCTGGGTTTAGTTGTGCATCGGTTTAATTATGCTTTTATTTCAGTTGTTTTCATTTTCATTTGTAACAGTGGAATAATTATCTCTGCTTGTCAATCAAACTTTTTTCTATAGGTCAGTTGTTTGATTATCTATAATTTTCCTTACTTCTTTTAGCACTGCAAGCAGGGTTCTGGATGTGTATGCCGACACATTTTTGCTATCATCATTAATACTAATTTCAATCATTACATGTTAGAACTGTTTACAAAATGTTATAATTCTAATGAACACAGTTTTGCAGGGAAGTTAAGAAATTGTATCTTTCTCCATCACATCTTACTACATACACAATCCCTAAAGAAACATGAAATAAAAAAAAAAGAATCCATACATAAAATTTCACCTTTTTTTTTTCCATTGGCATATATTAACACATACACACGCTTGCGCACATGCACATGTGTGCACACACACACACACATTCCTACAACTTAGGGTACGTCATCTCACCATTGACACAGGTTCCTTGACCATTGCACTGGTTAGGACAGAGAGTGGTGACCACATCAGTGTCCAGCGTGGGAGTCACGTCGGCCACATCAGGGCTTGATCATCCCAGGTGCTGGAGTTGACAGCCAGGTTGGTGCCACATGTCTGCTGCAAGACCTGCTCCGTGGTGCTGGCCCAGTTGAGGTCATCCACCAACTGCAAAAAAATGATTCCCTTTACAATGGTTTTGCCTTTTGTGGTTCAGAGAGATCTCTCTTCAACGACAGATTGAGGAAATGTGACAGGCATTCTATGGATTCTTATTTCATGATAAGGTGACAGAAACTCTAAGGATCTTTACCTTACTCAGATGGTATAGATATTCTATGGATACTAAAGTAATTCAGAGATGACAGCTGCTCTATTGATACTTCTGTCATTCAGAGATGAGAGATGACAGCTATCCTATTTTGTTCAGAGAGAAACGATACTCTATGGACCCTCATTTTATTCAGAGCTGACAATTATTCTGTGAATCCTGTGTCATTCAAACGTGACATATGATGTGCATCTTTATTCAGTCAGAGGTGACAGGTCTTCTGTACAGATTCTCATTTCATGAGAAAGTCACAGACATTCTATGGACCCTGGGTTTCAAACAAAGGTGACATTTATTCCATGGATCCTCATTTCATTCTAATGACATATACCCTATGGATCCTTATTTCGTTCAGAACTGACAGATAATTTATAGATCCTTATTTAATCCCGACGCTCCATGGATCTTCATTGCAATCAGCATTAAGAGGCGACACCAGTTCCATGGATCTTTATTTACTCAGAGATGCCTTATTTTCATGCAGAAGTGAGAGATGTCCTGCTTCAGAGATGCTTATGTTTATCACAAATGCCCTGCTATAGAGTCTGTCACTGAAGTGTGTCAGATCTCTTTATGCACAAATCCTTCTTTCAAGAGAGGTGAGACATCCTACATCAAGGACCCTAATTCGCCAAGAGGTGATAGGCATTCTATTTTACAGATCCTTACGTCATGAGACCGGACACATACCCTGCATCAGACGTCACAAAGTACACACATCAGATGGTAATGCCACGACTGGTTTTGCTGTAACTGAAACTAGTAACACTAACTATGGACTATAAGCACTAGTATAAAAAGCATAAAAAACCAATGAAATGGGGGATGGAGGAAAGGATGGTGTGGCTGTGGACTGTGGGCGTGGTTTGTGGGAAGAGGGAGGGAGGAGGCTATTTTATGTTCAGTATCCTCCCAATGACTTTCATATGCTGCTTATTCTGGATCTCCCAATAACAGTCACACCCAGATTCACAAAATTAAATAATGTTTTTTGTGTGAAGAACACCGAGAATGAGGATGTTCCAGCTGATGCTATGGAGTTCCATTGGGGTCAGACTACGCCAGAGGGCTGCGCTACTCCTGGGACTGGGGTGCATCATGGGAATAGTGGCAACAACTGACCATTCAAGAATGAAAGGACCAACACTGCAAGGCAGGAAACTTTTCCAAAACTGTACCTGGAAACAACTTACAAGATCCCCATCAGCCTAAATAAGAGAAGAAAAAAGAGAATACACATGGCAGACATCTTCATGTGTATTTCAGGCACTCTCCTTCTGTTACATGCACTTGACAGATCATTTTCAGTGTAATGAAGCTTTTATATGACACTACTATATGGAATGATGTTGACTGATTGCACAGAAATGCTCACTCACAACTCTGCCTTGGGGATACCACAGAAGATTCTGCTTTTTTGCTGAGTCTACCAGCATGTAAACATTAATGCATGCATTAAATGACGTCAACAAGGAATACTTAATGAGGCTCACTGTTGATGTTGCATACTAACAATGGCTGCGAGAATAAGGCAGCATAAGAAAAAATAGCTTTTCAGATTTTTCACGCCATTTAGAAATACGTTATTTGATTTTTCAAGCATGTCACCTGTGTATTCTGTATCTCCTTTTAAAAATTTATACTGGATCAACCCAGCCTGAGAGATATGAACACCAGCACCACTGGTCAGAATATTTAAAGCAGCATTCTAAGAGGTGCCATTCATAAAATGGATGAAACTGGACTGTGTTATTCCAGGCTCACCTTTTGAACCTACAGCACATTCAACTCTGGGCTGGAGTTGACTTGGGCTAAAAAAAAAAATCCCTCAAATATATGCCTCTGGTGATACTTGACCCCATGATTTTTCACACCCAGAACCCATAATGGGGAACGCTGAACCAGCTTAGAAGTCTTGTTTCTTACAGTATTACTTAATAAACTGTGACCACTTTCTGCGCAGAAAGTGTAATCATGTGCGGCATGTAGTTGACATTTGTGCACTGCTTCCACTGCCTAGCGCTGTTTTCACCTGCAGACCTCTGGATTGAAGAACATGATCAACACACAGAACATAGGAGAAGGGCTGTCATAGCCATAAAACCCATCCCAGGAAATAAAAAAAAAAAAAAATGGTCCTATTTCACTCCTGATGAAGTTGGGTTCATGCAACGAAGAAGCGAAGAATTATAATTATTCTTGGAACTGTATTTGAAATTTACTTTCATGTGTTTGAAAAAAAAAATTCTCCCCCGACAGTCTGCAGAGCTTGAAACATCTGCAACAGTAGTGCCTGAGACATAAACATGAGTGCAGTAAAACTTTACTGTGAATTCTTACTTGAACATCTCGCACACAGTTCTTGATTTTCGGCATTGAAGTCGTCCTCAGAGAACTGTGAGCATTGGGCTGTAGGCCGGGGAATTGCGGACCTGATCTTCACAGGAGGTTCTGGCTTGCGCTTCCGTTATTCCACTGGGTGTGGGCCAGGTGGCGCTCTGTGCAAAGAGATGGCAGCATGTATTCTACTATGAATACACTCTTTGTTTTTATTTTGCTGTATGTTATAAAGTGCATTACTCACTTTCTATGTATGATATACTATAAATGTGTACAACACAATATAAACTTAACATATCTTAACTATAATCATAATTTATTTTGATTGTGTGATATAGTCTATCAACTACATATATGCAACACAGAAAGGGTATACCAGACTCAGGGTAAGTGCATTCTGGGAAAATGAAACCATGTACAAACTCATATGATGGTTGATTATGCAGGGCATTTCTTCCCTTTACCAGTCAATGACCTGTAATAATTTTACCTAAAAAAATAACTTTCAAACTGGTAATAAAAATTTTAATGGAAAATTAATAATATGAGTTTTAAAAAATGTGGTAAAAAAAAAAAAAAAAACAGCCTGGAAAATGACTCTTACATCAGAGGCATTGAAGGTAGGGTCAAACTCGAAGA